>NW_023612275.1:0-66200 GCF_013339725.1 Rhipicephalus microplus
CAAAAATCAGTCTAAGCTCTCTTGCGCTTTTGAGGACTACAGGCCTACGTGACCACCTTTTGTGTAGTGCCACCACATGCAGGTCAGCCCATTGATTGTCGATCCTTTTTTTCTCTCTTTCTCTTCTTTTCTCCCTCTCTCACCTTTATGCTCCCTTCCCATTCCCCCAGCGTAGGATAGCATAGAAGTGTGGCAGCATGAGCTAAGTGGTATAGCGGGACGATAGTTATAGTGCGAGAACAAAACGACGACACAGATAAAAGAAGGACACAGTGTCTTTCGTTTGCCGTTCTGTCTCTGTGTCGTCGTTTTGTTCTCACGCCACAACTATCATCGTCGTAGGGTAGCAAACCGGGCATGTGCGTGGTTAACCTCTCTGCCTTTTCTCTTGATGTTTATCTGCCCTCTCCCCCCGGAAGCCTTCATATAAGTAATATTGACGGTACATGCGTAAGTCCCCATCAGCTGCGCGATTACAAAAAGTGATTGCGTGTCTTAGTCATTTTTAAGCAATGTATTCATCCACAAGAGACAAGAGTTTCGCTGCCATTCTATTCACAGTGGTTGTTAACTGCACACTTCCACGCATCAGCTATATATGTGTACACCACTCCACCATTGAATCGTTGTTGAAATTCAGTGCTCCTTTCTCTCTTTGTTTTTCGCTTCCGTAGTTATGATGTAACGACTAATAGGTTGCACTGCTCGTATATTCTGTTATGTCCTATTGATTAAGTTCCACGCTTCACATCTTCCTATATAGGGAAACAGTTGTGGATGCGAAGCAGCGGGCGCTTATGATTGCACTGGTGACAAACGTTTACGCTGGCGCTCATCAAGCGAAAGCCAAAGAATGACGCCTTTGACGCAATTCCAAACGCGCGATACAGTACCTAAATATAGACCCTGTCAAGGACTCGCTCACTGGATTCTATGCCGACCGCTTGTGGCCTCGCCGTCTCCAACGACAGTGCAACTCTGGCCGACTGGGTTGGTCGTTCGCCACCTCCTGCCGCCGGGCCCCTATGACGACATCAGCGCAGCTCTGGCCGACTGGATTTGCCCTACGCCATCTCCTGTCGCCGACAAGAGCTTTCGCGAGTGGTGTCCCGTCCACGGGGCACCACTTGAGACCGTGTTTGTATCTTTCCTATCTCTCTTATGTCATCGCTCACTGTCCTTGCGCATCTCACTCTCTCTCTATCTGTACCTTTAATCCTATTCCTTTAATCCCTCCTCACCCCCATCCCTTATGAGCTACTGTTGAGGTGTCACCCGCTGATTCAGACAGTTACAGGGCTCACTTTCCTCTTCTTTATTTTCTTATAACCACAATCTGAACCATTTTTACAAACACAGCCCGTTGATCACTTACGGTTTTGTCTACCGATGTGCTTCATCAGCACTGGCGGACCCCAAGAGTTTAGAAAATAGAGCGATGATTTTCTACAGCTTCCCTTGTACTTTACGCACGTTTCTTTTACGCGAAATACGAAAAAAATATTTTCCTTACGTTTGAAAAGAAATTTAAAACGGGCTTTCAGTTTTGACGTTAGCAGCTGGTAAGTGAGGTGAGCGGAATTCTTTTGGTACAAAACTTGTGACCTTGAAACCGTCTATGGGGGGGGGGGGGGGCAGTGAACAGCTGCTCAGAGCAATCGTCAGCCTTGCGAGGTGAGAGGAGGGGAGGAGAGCGACAAGTTTTGCAGGTGTATTTCTGCGTTGGCGAGACTGCGAGCATGCGGCACGAGATGCGAGCTTGCGCAGTGGAGGTGCACTGAGGGACTGCGTAACACAGGCTAGTCAAAAGCCGCTCCGCATCTACGTTATTTGTGTACCAGATATAATACATGGATACAAAACAAGGACGATCAGATTGCTCTAGAGAGACACCCCTAGGGATCCACGGAGTGCAGACGTGCTGCGCGTCGGCTGCACAAGTTTCCTAAGTTTTTGTTGGTTTGTCAAACTTTTCGTGCAAACATTCTCCTCCTCGACAGCGGAAGTTTCAAGGACTTCTCTGTCACCAAGCTTTGCCAGGTAGACCACTTTTTGGCCGCTTATCGAAGCTTTTTCCTCCGCCAAGCTAGCCCGAACGCCAAGTCCAGCGTCTCTACGCACTGTGCCATAGCCCGGCCGCTGCGGCGGTAGGGTGCGCCAGCCTGACGTGTCTCCGGACCTCCCGATCTCTGAGGCAAAATGCACCAGGCCTTTCCAAGAGATAAATGGATGTCGTAGTGGTAGAAGGAGAAGAGATTCGTTCGGAAGATTTCGGTGAGGGAGCAGGATGGTGCAGCGTCCGGAGAACAAAACAGGCCAATGGCGCGTCCAAGTAGGCGCAAAAGCAGCAGGCGAAGACGCAGCAAGCGACAGCTGCCGCATTGGCTACGAGGATAGCCCCAGCCGCCGCCACGGCTGCGTATTACAAGAAAAAGTGTGCCCGTCAGTTACAGCACCTCGCTAAGGCGAGTCGAATGCCAGAACTACCACCTGATGATTTCAAGATCATCGTACGCTCTAGATATGGCTTCAACGGGGCCGAATATGGAATGGATCGCCTTTCTTGCTGCCTATGTAACGCGGCTGGTATTGACAGAGAAGCAGCTAGAGAAGATAGTATCTGTCTCAATGTGATGGAAGACGTCGTTGTACTCAGCACACCATCAGCATAGAGAGCCACACGCCATGGAGCCATCAGCAATCTTTGCGTCGGTGGCAAACAGTTCGCTGCTAATGATTATCGAGCCACCCCGGAAAACACTTTCAAAAGGCTTGATTAGGACCATTTCCGAGGATGAGAGCCCAGCGGACATTGCTATTGACTTAGTTATGCAGCGCAACTTCGGAGTGCTGCATGCTAAGCGCATGGGCACCGCGGACAACATAATCATATTGTTTGACGGCTTCCACGCACCCAGACACAAGTACTACTGACCTATGCAAGATATGCTGGGGCTGAGGAAACAACAACCCGCCGTCCGACCATCGATGTGAGCCGCAGCGTCCACTGTGTGGCAAAGGTGACCTCACAGGAGACAGCAGCTCCAAAGCGGGATAGAAAACTCCGTACATAGTCAAGCGTCGCCAACTAGAGCGAAGACAACGAGAAGAAGAGGAAGCGGCCGAGGTGTACGGCAGCAGATACAACAGAAGCATCGGCACGGGAAGCAACGCATGTCACTATGGTCATTATCAGTCGTTTGACAATAAGTCATGCAACGCTGGCCCAACAAGATTTTCGACAAGCTGAGACGCGAGAGGTGGCACAGAGAAACGCCGGTCCCGCTCTCGCAGCCGCACACCGATGCCGAGATGCGTGGTGGTGCCGATCCAGGCACCGCAGCCTTCAACCAAGGCACACCAAGTCAGCAGCACCAGACGCGGCGGCAGCCGCAACAAGGACACATGGGCAACAGGTGAGATGGAAGCATGTCGCCGCTTTTCCCGCCGGTGGCGTCGTTTCCGCGGATCGTTCTCTTGGTCCCGCCGTCGGTGGTGGTGGTGGGAGCGAGCTTGAGCAAGCAATAGAGCGCGCGGCGCTAGAACAACGCCTGGGACCGTTACAATCGATAATTTTTGAGCTTAAACGCGAAAGCGCTATCCTCAGAGCGGAAAATTCCAAGTTGTAAGGCGAGGCTCCACAATCGCAACCTTCGCACCAACAGGTGATGCCGCTGCCACATTCGTTGCCTCTATCCTTGACATCCACGCTACCCGAGGTGGTAGAGACGGACATGAACGATGAGAGCGATTCGGGGAAGACCTGCGAGACACGAACCCCCCCCCCCCCGGGCAACGTGAACGTGAGCGTTATGAGCAACTACAAAAACACATCGATATTATAGAAAACAGCCTCGATGAGTATTTTTCAAACCATGCGGCGCAGATGAATAACATGTTGAACAGTGCGATAACTAAGCTGTCCGAGCGAATGGCTCAAATATTCAACGCACACGTGACGTGCAGAAAACACACAAGCCCGTCTGCCGATAGCCGGGGGCTGCCGATGAGAACAATAAACAAGCTGTACGCTAGTCATCAATCGGGTCAACATCAGCAAAGCACGCTGAAAGATGCAGAGATGCAAATTCAGCCGAACCCAAGTCGCCTTAACGGCTATGGTTTGAATTAAATGTGACTATCACCATGGCTAGACACGCACATATTCGCACAAACAATAGCCAACAGCAGTATAAGATCTGGCAGTGGAACTGTCGTGGTTATAGGAGGAAGCAGGGCAATCTCGAGCAATATATTCGCTGCCACGCAACAAAACCTGATGTTATTATCTTGCAGGAGACAAACTATCCGGCAAAACTTGCCGGTTACAAAGCCATAAACGTGGCAGCGGCTGACAGCAGACAGAGCAAAACAACGGGTGACATCCTGCTCGGCACATGCCGGGTTGCCGGCGGCGGGGTGTTCCGCTCACAACGTCGGTGCGCCCGCGGTCGCCACCGTCGCGCTCGCCGCCTCCGGCGCTGGTGTTCACTGTGCTTGTTCGACGTAACGTCACAGTGGCGCAGCGTGAACTTGAGTGTGCAAATATACCACCCATTTTCATACAATTAATTCCTAGGCGTGGGCGAGGACTGTTTGTACTTAACCTATATAGTAAACCCACGTTGCAGCACCGATTTGTGAAGCTACTCCGGAGGGCTAGCACGGCCGCCAACGGGGCACCTCTGCTACTCGCTGGTGATTTTAATGCGCCGCATGGGGCCTGGGGATACATGCTTGAAACGCCTAAAGGCAAACACATTTAGATAGTCTCGCAAGACCTACGGCTTGAACTCGTCCCGAACCCCGCCGATCGAACGCGCCGGGGCCATAGCGTGCGTGCAGACACGCTGTCAGACCTTGCGTTCGTATCGAATGTAACCGCAGCGTCTTGGCAAAACTTACAAGAGGCATTGGGGAGCGACCACTCGCTTATTGAGATAATAATTGACACGGGCCAGAGTGTTCGTAGAGCATGCTCAAAAGGCAACGGCCGTAAACTCAAACTAGTAATGTGGGACGCATTCCGGAAGAAACGAGAAGAAGGAGGGTGCGGCGCCAAGCCGATCACGAATATAGACGAATGGTCCGCGGCGCTCAATAGGGACGTAGATGCGGCAACGTGTGGCATTCCGCCCGAGGCAAAGCTTGAAGTAATCGACAAACGGCTGCTACATATATGTGGGAAGCAATTCAAGCTCTATACTTAAAAGGTTGAAACGCCAAAGACACAACCGGGCATTGCGAAAACGCATGGCACAGTTAGACAGACAGATCGAGGAACACGCGTTCAAAGTATGTATGGCACAGTGGGAATACATGTGTAATGGCTTGGAGAAGCAGATGCGTGTGGCGGGTGCTTGGCGTCGCTTTCGGCATCTGTTTCATCTGGAGGAGACTCAAGCCGCCCAATTGGGCGGCCCGAGTGTACTGCAGAGTCGCACAAGTCTCAGAGTTTTATCGCCTTAAGGCCATAAAACTCGGAGACTTGTGAAAAATTTGAAGCGCGAATATTCTCGCCGCAATGCGAGACCGTTACTTTAAGACGGGAGACAGCGCCCAACACCCCGATTACGATGGAGTCGCTAATGGTAAATTGAACGCAGAGTTTAGCGAGGCGGAACTTCAGGCAGTCCTTTTCAAGCTTAACTCCCATTCTGCACCAGGACTAGACAGGGTTACGAACAAGGCTCTCCGAAACTAAGACGATGATTTAATCTCTCGAATGGCAGCTTACATCAACGAGTGCTGGAGAGACGGCTCCTTTCCTGAAGCGTGGAAAAGTGCTCGAGTTATCATGATACCTAAACCAGGCAAGCGAATTGCGCTCGATAATCTGAGGCCGATTTGGCTTACGTCCTGTGTAGGAAAAGTCATGGAGCACGAAGTTCTCATTAGAGTAACCGACTTTCTCGAAGACCGTGACTGATTCCCGCACACCATGCTGGGATTCCGCCGCAATCTCTCCGCACAGGATGCACTGCTTCAGCTAATGCACCACATTGTTGACGACACTACGAGCTTCACCAAGGCAATTCTTGGTCTGGATATTAAAAATGCCATTGATACCGTCAAACACCAATCGATAGTGCAACAGGTTGAATCATTATGTCTAGGTTGAAAAATGTACAATTACACACGTGATTTTCTTGCAAGGAGGCGCCCAAGTGTCGTCATCGCCGACCAAGAGTCACAAGATTTTAAGATGAGCTCAACGAGCACGCCACAAGGCTCCGTAATATCACCATTACTTTTTCTTTAGTGCTATTGTGGCTACAAGAGAAATTATTGGAAATGTCCGGATTGTACCCCAGTACATACGCGGACGACATCACCCTCTGGGTTCCCGGAAGAGGTTGTGACGAACACGTCGAGAGAATGCTACAGGCGGGACAAAGTTCAGGAGTACTTGCAAGGAACGGGCCTCGAGTGCTCATCAACCAAGTCCGAACTTTTAATCTACAATCCCAAAAGTAGAGGCCACGAAACCCCCAGTGGCGAGGAAAGGGAATCCTTCAAAATACGCGTTCTGTTGGCAGACGGCTTTTCTCTACCACACGTACACAGAATTGCAGTTCTGGGTTTACACATACAGGCGAATGGCCATAATGGTGAGACTGTGCGCCGACTCCGTCGTTCAGTGGTTGACGTGATCAGACATTTGCGTCGTATCACGAACAGATGTAACGGTCTGCGCGAACACTGCGCGATCCTCGGGCACGCCTATTCGATAAGCCGAATAACATACGTTGCCCCTTACCTCAAGTGGATAGGCTCAAAAAAAAAAAAAACGAATGATCTGCATGATACGAAAGGCTTTTAAGAGAGCTATCGGCTTCCCGATCCACGTGAGCATCGAAAGATTTCTAGAGCTAAGACTTCACAACTCACTCGACGAGTTATTTGATGCCCATGACGTTGCACATTTGGAGCGCTTAACCAAATAAAAGACGGGTCGACACATCCTTGAGTCGCTGGGCATCAGATATCACGCTCAGCAAGGAGAAAATGTGGAGGTCCCTGCTTCAGTCTGCGACCGCTTGATCGTTCCACCAATTTCTGGGACTATGCACCCGACGCACCACATCGGACGGCGTAACGAGCGTGCTGGACAGCTTCAAAATAAGTTTGGTAAAAGTATGGACGTGGTAGATGCCGCGAGATATGGAGAAAGGAGAAGAGCCCACGCAGTTGTGGTCGTTGACTATCGGGGCAAATGCCTCGCGAGCGCCACGGTGACGACGGGTCACACGAAGGCGGCCGAAGAAGCCACGATAGCCTTAGCGCTCGCCGCATGCAGAGATTGCGATAAGCGACTCACACGCAGCCGTCTGCAGTGTCGCGCGCGGCCGTGTCTCGCGGGAAGCGGCGCACATCTTTTAAATGACGTAAATGGCGACTCGACGTCGCCCTCAGAACCTCAAACTTCAACGTTTTTCTCCTATGGGCCCCGGCACACACCAGCATTCCGCTCGCGGGGAACGAGGCGGCCGACGCCACGGCTCGAGGTCTCTCTCGCCGAGCCGCGGCCCAGTACGTGGCTGCCGCCTGCGACTCCGACTCTGAGAGCGGGGCGATGCATCTGCTGGATGAAGACACTTTGATAGGCACGCAGCAACAAGATTCAGAATGGTCATGGTGTGATCGTCTTACAACATTCCGTGACATCAAACAACACTATATAGGCTCGAAAGGCGTAGGTTTCCTCCACCGCACGAGAAATTAAACAGGCGCGATGCCGTAATCTTTCGCTTACTACAAACCCACTCCTACCATAGCACGGTCGTTCTACGCCACCTCTACCCGAACCTATGCCTCACCGATATGTGTACAGCGTGCAGGCACAGAGCAACGCTGAGCCACATTTTCTGGGAATGTGCCGGCGACGACAGCCGTGAAAATGCCACCAATCGCGATGATGCGCCTGTAGCGGCCGTCAATACCAAATCACAGGGAGCCTCGAGCTCACTCGTTCCTGCCGCCGCCCAGGCTGCGGGAGCCGCGGCGGACCTCCTTCGTCGGCGTCGCTGGTAGGCGGCCCTCCGAAGCCCAGCGCTGAACGACCAACTCTGGCCCGTCCGGCTGGCCGGGGATGCCGCCCGAGGCTGTGGACTACGAACCGCCCCCTGAAGCCATCAAGACCAAATTTCCGGCCCATTGTGTTATTTCTCTCAGAGAACTCTATAAAACGAGCTTCTCTTATGTTTGAAGGCGTAATTTCGAATTCAGGTTTTAAGATTTTTCGAGTCACAGTCGTGTGCGATTAACTCATTACATTAACAGACCTAAAGGATGGATGAAGATCTGCTCTTCCATAGCAGTATTTTGTAGCGTTCAATATTTTGAAACAAATGAAACTGTAAAATGTCGCCTTAATAACTGGAAAACATATGACGTTTATAAACAGTGGATGGGTGTTCAGTACCTCATCGGCGCTGAAATCGGGACCGCTGATTCCATTTGAGCATGAGCAGTGATACCTACGGGACGGCGCTATGCTCTCCCATTGAAGAGTACTTAGTACTCTGAATCATTAACCACTCTTTCTACCCTCACTCACGGGACGGCTGTATGCTCTCCCACTGTAAGCGAAAGTTAGCCGAGATGGGAGTTTCTCCAGCACATAAGCCCACAAAACTCCCCTGCCGCTGATTCCATTTGAGCATGAGCAGTGATACCCACGAGACGGCGCTATGCTCTCCCATTGTAGAGTACTAAGTACTCTGAATCGTTAACCACTCTTTCTACCCTCACTCACGGGACGGCTGTATGCTCTCCCACTGTAAGCGACAGTTAGCCGAGATGGGAGTTTCTCCAGCACATAAGCCCACAAAACTCCCCTGCCTCAACTATTTACTCCCTGGTAGGGAGTGAACTTGGCACATGTCATCGTATAACGCCCCCTCCTTAATCACAGAGTTAATGAACGACATGACCTTGTTAAACTCCCCAGGGTGTTTCAGGTCACGTGGTTACAAACTCCCTATAGGAGCTTTAAAAACCCTCTTTGGGCGTGACGTGTGTGTGTGTGTGTGCGTGTGCGTGTGTTTGTGTGTGTATGTGTGTGTACGGGCATATGTTTGCACGTCGGTGTGAAACACATGTGCTTTGTGTGGCTAACCGTGTAAGCATCTGTCAACAGGCAACGATATTATAAGTGCACCGAAGAATAGCAACGACTGGTTAGTATTTACTGGGAACATTTCAATATATTTCGCACCGTTAAACCACGCTGCACATCGGTCTGATTCCTCAACGAAACGTCGTGAATGCCGCGCTTCAAAGGGCCGAGTAACAAAAACTTCGAAGAATAAATTAATGGTAGCAAAAGTAAGCTGTTACGATCGTCAGCGGCTGCTCCTGGAGTTTCACCATCAGAAACTTCAAAGTGGTCTGAAGTAGGCTTCGCTCGACTACGGCAGGCTGGCCGGCAACCGGTCTGAGAGTTGCGCCGGCGACGCGCTCGCCCCGTCTCCGCCGATAGTGGCTTCTCAGAGTGTCACCGGTATTTCATCGCGGCTGTAACATCTAAGTGGTAAGAAGGCCTCGCTATGCCGTCGGTATCAAGCCGGCATCGTATCGAACTCGCACTGCGCGCCGGCCACCGCGGCAAGCGCTACGAGCTAGCACCGACCACCGGCGATGCAAAGAATGTGTTTCACAAAAAATGAAGGCTGCTGGGATGTATAACAGTATTCTGCGCCTTGCGACCGCAGCTGTCAATGACTAACTACAAGGCGAGCGCCGAACGAGGCGGAGTACGATCGTCAGCGATTGCACCGTAAAAACTTCGAAGCGGTTCGAAGTAGGCTTCGTTCGACTACGGCAAGCTGGCCGGCAACCAGTCTGAGAGTTGCGCCGGCGACGCGCTCGCCCCGTCTCCGCCGATAGTAGCTTCTCGGAGTGTCACCGGTATTTCACCGGCTGCAATATCTAAGCGGTAGGAAGGCCTCGCTATGTCGTCGGTATCGAGCCGGCATCGTATCGAGCTCGCACTGCGCACCGGCCGCCGTGGCGAGCTCTGCGAGTTATACATGCAATGCATGCGAGCAACGGGAAAAGCGACTGCGAACCGTCTCATTCGTTTAAGTCTATCGCTCCGTAGCTTAAACTGCGTGGATAGCGGAAACCTATTTCTGTGCATGGGAAAAACGAGACGTAAACTGCACATCAGCAAGCATTTTGTGATCGCCAGCTCTCATTCATCGAATCACCGTGCCGTACTCGTGAGTGAGGCCTAGTCGTCGAATGCGGTAGCGGCGGTCTACCTCGGTTCATCGCTGGAGCTGCTAAATGTGCCTCGTTAATGTGTTCGTTCAAGGCCGCGCGCACTTTGTGTATGATTCCGTGCATTTCACGGGTCCACAAACAATACTGCTAATGCAAATTCAGCCCGTACGACAGAGCGTCAACTGATGAAACTTTCTCGCTATAGTAAAAAAATAATGAATATTAGGCAGGCTTAGGATAAAAGGCATGTGTGTTGAAGTGCTTACATCAGACCACCGCAAGTTCATACTTACGCCGTGCGTATTCATTGCCTAATTAATAGCGAAAAAAGGCTTTCACCAGGGCTACATGGGAGGTAAAAATGTGGTGCATATATATACCCGGTGACTATATAGTAGGTGTGTACTGCGTGTGGCAAGCTGTGGTGAGTGCGAGTGTTGTGATATAACGTGAGCGTTGTGATAATGTTTGTGTACTGTAATCATTGTTGTGCGCATTAAATGTTATGTAATTAAAGTAACGCTTGCGCATGGTACGGCTGCTGACGTAATTTTTTTTTCTTTGTCGATGCAAAAAATTCACTCCCTTACTGACCTGAAAAAGTTCCCAATGGATGTAAATAAAAACTCCCCTGGCACCATGCAAAAACCCCCTACTGATGGGGAGTAAATTTTTTACTCCCCCCGGACGGTTTTTTAAAACTCCCATCTGGGCGTGCGCTAGAGGACAAGGTCATTTACTCCCATCTCGGCTTATTTCTGTTTACAGTGTAGAGTACAAATTACTCTAAATCGTTACCCCTTTTTTTCTAAACAACTATGAAAGCGCTCCGTCAGTACAGCTGTCTATAGTAGAATACCATGAAGTAACATAGTAAACGTAAAGAGTGGACACTCACATTAAGCCATGTGGCCCCCATGACTGCTAGCAATCCGAGCGGCCGGCATTTAACTATCGCAAGGTTCCTTGTCCTGCCTTGCCATCGCACAACAGTGGTTTCAGTTTTGGTTTGAGCATTCTGGTGTGAAGATCGGGTGTTTCTTCTTTTACATGCGAAGCATTTCTTAGCGAACTTCGCCAAATTTGAGCGTATCTATCTATCTATCGAGCGGCTTACGTTTGGGTGCTCTCGTGGTTCACCCTCTTAAACTGTCGTGAACCAAAATTGTCATGGGAGGGTAAGATGATTTGACGAATATCACGCGCTGAATACGACGCGATTCAATACATGAATATTGTCGCAATCCCGTCACGTACGTCGTAAAACGCGTCCCGCCAGACAGTGGCACATACCGAAATGGGCCGCTGGTATGCGCGTATGTGCCACGTGTGAATGACACTTCATATCTACCCAGGAAGGACGAGGACCTACCTGGGGAATTTCAACGCTAGAACGTTAAAACATACCCGAAATCAGTATACCGCTGTCCCCACGAATGCAAAAAATAAGTGTCAGGGTCCCAGCTGAAATCGAACCCAAGCATTTTGTGTGGCAATGAAGCATTTCACCACACAGCTACGCCAGGTCTGAGAACTTGTTTTCAAATAGACGCTAATCTTCGTGAAAAATCAATAGTGCTGGCAGCGCTGCCTACCCAATTTTATAAACATTGCGTATGTACTCCTTTCATACAGCCGTCACGTTGGGTTAGTGTCAATGGTTGTTAGTTGCCATGCACTGAAGTTGATTTATGTAGCAGTGTCCAAGGCCAACATTCTCGCGAGTATCAGCGCTTCATATCAGCTTCCGGTGTTGCTAATACGCGTGTTTGTGTTAGCATCGTTGCGCAAGTGCAAACAATTGGTTTTATAAACATCTGCAATTTATCAACATATGTCTGCGTGCAACATTTGCACATATCTTTAGCGTCATTTCATGACATGTCTCTCAATAGAGAGAGAGAGAAATAACTTTATTAGGTTGAAAAAGAAGGGGTTTAGGAGCTAGATGGGTGGGGCCCCATGTCCAAGGCTCCACTGGCTTGCGCCGCCTGCCGGACGTGGTCCAGGAGTGCTAGTTGCACCTCCGGGTCCGAGCTAGCGAGGAGTGCCTCCCATTGCTCCCAAGAGTTTTCCATTCTATACATACGCTGTAAGCGATCAAGTTCATTTGGCCGTTTAGCACAACTCCACGAGATATGGTAAAGGGTCGGTGGCGAGTCGCGACACCACGGACAATCGCGCCCATACAAAGTTGGATGAATTTTGTGCAGTCGTAATAGATTTGGATAAACTCCCGTTTGAATTTTACGGAGGTCTATGGCGTCTTCCCCTTTAAGAGATTTGTGGGGGGCGCCATATTTCTGCCGCGTGTATCGCTGGTGAGCAAGAAGCTCTCGCGGAGCCATCCGAGCCGGGTCGTTTTCCTCCTCCTCGCGAAAGCCGTCGTTGCTGGGTGGTGGCAACAGCGAGAAAGGCTGCTGCTCCGCTCGGTTCGTGAGCGCTCGAGCTAGAGCGTCCGCCCTCTCGTTACCCTCTAGGCCTGCATGTCCAGGGCACCAGACCAACCTATAAGTGTTGCTCAATTCGCCGCCTAAAAATTTGCAAATGTTTAATGGGAGGCGGCCTTTCGTGAATAGCCGGCACGCCTCTTGCGAATCTGAGAGTATGGTGATGTACGTCTGGCCGTCGCTGCGCTCTCGACTTTTAATCGCCAATGCGATGGCGAAACACTCGGCCTTGGTGATCGATGTAGTGTACAGTGATGCGCTGGACGCCATGCTTCTCGTGTCACTGCTTACCATTGTGACGACGCAGCGCTTCCAGTTATACCTGGAAGCGTCAACGTATAGCACGTTCTCATTGCCTCTAACTAATTTTCTGATCCATTTTACACGCTCCTCTCGCCTTTCGTGATGCCGCTCCTTGGTCATGTTCCTGGGGATAGGGGCGATCGAAATATGTCGTCGGACTGGGTCTGGTACATCCACCAGCTCCTCGTCCAAGTTTTGGGGTTGGGGTGTTATACCCGCCCTCATCAGTATCTCTCTCTCAATAGAAAAATTGCAAGATGCGATGTCCTGCGTTGCCTAACAACCTTCTCTCAAGCGAAGCCAAATGGGAGGAGGCCTTAAGACGTAAGGAAGTCAGCAAACAAATCCAGGCAGTCTAGAGGGCCCAGGAATGGGCGGAGCGTCACGGCGGTCTGTCCTCTACGTGGGTGCGGCCAGCGCTTGCAACGGCCCCTCGTTAGAGGGTCCTGCAGCAACTCTTCCAGTTCTAATAAAGTTCGCTGTCTGTCTGTCTGTCTGTGCGTCCGTCTGTCCGCCCGTCTATCTATCTATCTATCTATCTATCTATCTATCTATCTATCTATCTATCTATCTATCTATCTATCTGTCTGTCTGTCTGTCTGTCTGTATGTCCGCCCGCCCGCCCGCCCGTCCGTCCATCCGTCCGTCCGCCCGCCCGCCCGTCCGTCCATCCGTCCGTCCGCCCGCCCGCCCGCCCGCGCGCCCGCCCGCCCGCCCGTCCGTCCGTCCGTCCGTCTGTCTGTCTGTCTGTCTGTTTCTTTGTCCGTCCGTCCGTATGTCTGTCTGTCTGTCTATCTATCTATCTATCTATCTATCTATCTATCTATCTATCTATCTATCTGTCTGTCTGTCTGTCTGTCTGTCTGTCTGTCTGTCTGTCTGTCTGTCTGTCTGTCTGTCTGTCTGTCTGTCTGTCTGTCTGTCTGTCTGTCTGTCTGTCTGTCTGTGGTCACCTTCCCTCCGCATGCTTCTCATATTGTCGATTCCCAGGTACGTGGGATCTGCCGAATTTTATTCGGGAGGGCTCTCATAAGCTGATTTTTAGGGTCAAATAGGTTGCGGGCACGGCTATTGCAAACACGTTCATCGCTTGGCAGTTCTTGCGGGGAAAAAATACATGCCCACTTTCCAAATGAATCGTGTTTCTTTAGACAGCAGTACCTAAAAATCCTTATAAGTAAGCTAAACAGGCGTTCTTAAGTAATTCAATACCTCCCTATTGGAAATTTAGAAATCATTGCATAACGTTTATTATTTATACAAACTGCAATGTATTGCATTCTTTCGGAAATAACATTGCTATGTAGAAAAAGAACCATCGGTTCGAACAAGCCGTAAAAAAGGTACACAATATTCGCAAGCTTATTCATTGTCAACACGAGCATTTCAACAGATCAGTAAAAATTTCAAATGTTGTAAAAGATTTATCATTTATTTCCTTTTTTTATTTATTTCCAGGCACTGTTGGTCGATCGGGCTGTTACAGGAGCGGGTCATGAATCTAATCACTGTTTACATGAAATCGCAAGGAACGTCTTATACTTAAGATCTAAAAACCACAATGTGTCATTACATATAAACAGTGAACAAAATCTGACACAACAACTATCACGCCAAGCATAAAAAAGCAAGGCATAGCCAAAAAACAAAAATTTACCACCACTATATTTTGCTCCACCACCTACAATATCCATACATCATTCACTGCACAACATTAGGCATCAAAATTCTAAATTCTACATGTCACACAAAATTTTATTGATTCGGTACAATAAAACAAATTAAAAAAAGAGCTAGCTTTCCCGAAGATTTACTTACAAAGTATTCTGTAGTTTTGAATTCGAATTTTTTAACGTTTCACAACTCCGTACGGGTCTTTTATGGTTCTAGGAAAATAAGAGTATGCGTATGTGTTCATAAAAGATTCGGAGATTTGAAAGTTGCTGTGGTAGTAAATTCGTACGTTTTGGACAAGTCTCGGAACGAGGTACAGCGCTACGTCAAACTTAAATCTATTTTGAGAAAGCATAAACAAGAATTTTAGTCTGGCTACATGACGGTGTTCCAAAAGGGTGGGTAAGTTTAGTCGTTACAGCATATTTTTCACAGAATTAGTTCGAGAGTATTTTGAAAGAATAAATCCAGCCGCTCTTGTATGTACTCGCTCATTTTGATTGATTGATATGTGGCGTTTAACGTCCCTAAACCACCATATGATTTTAATAGCCGCCGTAGTGGAAGGCTGCAGAAATTTGGCCGCCTGGCGTTCTTTACTGCCCTCCAAATATGAGCACATGGGCCTACAGAATTTTCGCCTACATCGAAAATGCAGTCACCACAGCTGGGATTCGATCCACGACTTGCTGGTCAGCAACTCGCTCAACTTGATTGATTAGTCCTTTCTGATAAGGGTCCCATATGATACTTGCATACTCTAATGTAGGTCTTACTATAGCTAAATAGGCTGTTAACTTTACTGATATTGGTGCAAGAATCAGCGTGAGTAATCAGACAAGCTCTAAAGACAGCAACATAAAAATCAAAACTCCACGAGTATTGCTCTTAAAAACAATCTACCTCTCACGGCCCACGACAGGAAGGTTGTAGCAATGTTTTATGGTGCAGCCATCATCGTCCACACAATAAAGTCCTACTTCTTGGCCATCGGTGCACTGGAGTTTCTTGGCTCCTTGTTTGCGGCAGTTGAGGTGAAATTCAGGGTGGGTGTTTCTCGGTAGATCTTACATGCATCTTCGGAGGAAGTTGATGTGATTTCTACGCATTACGGTGGAGCGTAGTGGATCTGTTTCCTGATGCCACGGCTGTTCTCAGTGGTGGTGAGCCTGCGGATTTGCGATGATAAATGTGCCTCGGTTAATTTATATATGTATGCATCATTCGTTCGGCTTGAACAGGGAACCATAACGCTTAGGGAGATTACCTTCTGTATTCTATAGGTGTTGATATCACCATTTTTCAAACTTTTTTCAGCACTAGAGCACACGGCTGACCCAAGATAGATAAACAATTAACACGCTACCGCGGAAAGCGATCGACCATCAGCGAAAGCCCACGAGATAGTGCCTTTCGTGCGTTCAGCCGATGCAGAAGGAGAATAGAGAAAGAGGGCATTACCACTCACCCACGACACGTTCGGTTAGTATTCCATAGGAGGAGAAGAGGAGAGGAGAGTATCACTCTACGCATGAGTTCTGCTCTTCTATTTCGCTCCCTCTTCACTTGCGCGCGAAGGAGGAAATAATAGGAGGAGTAGGTCACGATGTCACTCTATTGGCTATTACGGATCATGCTCCGAAATCGCCGCACATGCAGCCAATGACAGCGTAAACCGTGACCGCTGAGAGCTCGTTGGGAACTCGTCTGAGCCGGCGTACCCGGCACCCGGCTTGAGGCGTGAGATGTTTTTTTTTTCTTTGTCTCCAGTGGTCGCAAAGCGACGAAAAGAGAACGGCTAACATGGCGCCTACTTCAAGCCATGTGTCGCCAACTTCACTATAGCGCTTCGGCAAGGGAACCGTGTGGCATGCACTGTTGCGTTGCTGCCCGCGTCCGTTTACAGTGTGTGCAAGGTGTATCTGCAAATGCATTCACGCTATCGTACAGCTACTGCAGCGTCGTTCTTGTTGAAAGTTCCGTGCCTGTCTTCGTGCGTTTGTTTTGGCGGCCGATGGAGTGGCGCATGCAGTGATTACACTAAAGACATTTATGGGCCTACTTGGAATTTATATTGGCTCTATGAATCAAGGAAGATGGACGCAGTACTCGGGGCATTAGGTGCCTTGTGTGATATGAATGCGACTGCTGTGCTGTTGATTATTCAAGCGCGGAGGCTTGTTTTTGAGTATTGCAAATTGATCGCTCCCACAGGGGCTGATTCAGATATGTGATTTGGGGCAAACTTTTATTTTGCGAAATTCTACCGACCTTTTGATCACCGTGCGTGTTTTATTTTTTTTTTCACTCTCACTTTTGCGGGTGTTATGATAGAAGCATATTTTCCCATTATTAAGGAAGGGGTAGGAGCGGAGTGTTCTTGCGGAAAGCGGCATTTGCTTCGAAAGAGTGACGAAGAAAAAGTCCAGTTATTTTAGCTATCAAAGTTTACTAAGTTGACTAATGTCCTATTCTCCTAGCAGTAATGTCCCATTCTCCCAGCAACGAATCAGACTAGGCACTGCGGCAATGTAATACCAGCTGTCCTCGTAGGGGTGGGGTCGCCGTGGTGTAAAGAAAAACTTGTGTTTCGCTCGCCATCGTTACGTGCGTCTACGCAAGATTGTGAAAGATGCGAAGGGTGTTTTTCAGCTTTTTTCGTTTACGTTGGAAAAAATAGAGGCCATTGCGGTGTACCACGGTATGCTAGCTCTACTCTCTATAGTAAAATATCTTAAAACTGCTCGTTGATTCTGTTCTCGCCTTTACCAGTCTTACAATGAATCAGCTCTTACTGCACTTCTATTGTGAAGTAATGATTTTTAGTCAGTTCCAGTTCCGAATGTGTGATTCATGTTAAGAATAAACGAAAGTACACTTTACCAACTTCGCTAACGAATACGCTACGATTGGGAGATTGAAATTTATTTAGATTCCTGGTGGATCACACAATCTAGAAAGGAAGCGCGCTAGTCAAGGGTGATTGAGTTAGCTGTAAGTGGAATTCGGATCATTTTCACTTCACACGGATGCCTAGGTAAATTTGCATTGCAAGTGAGCACAAAATGCTCACGAAAGAAGGTAAGGAGACGTTGATGAATTGAAGGGGAGCTTTTCTCCTGTATGAAAAAAGCGTGGGCTAATCTACGATATCATGTTAAAGCTAGCCACTGTTGGGGCTGGTCACAGGAAACAAGTTTAAGTTGGGGTAGCTTGATTATTTCTCGTTAGTATATAAGTGGTGGTTTCTACCAGTTTCTGTCCAAAACAGTAGTTGTTGGTGTGCTTTATGTGTTATTGCACAATAAAAGCTGATTCCTTGATTTGAAAATTGTTGATTTTTTGGATTGCTTGACGTGTAGCAGCAACGATGTCATATGCGCTGGGATACTTTCTCGGACACACAGCAACGCGCTTGAAAAAAACGCTTTTCTTCGGGTATTTGTGGTCTACAGGGACCAACTGTGGGAGATTACTAGATTGTGAATTATTTCGATTTACTTACCTTTTCTTGTTGAATCCGTAAGTGTGTGTATCACTGTAGCCGGTGAGAGAGAACGGCGCCTTGGTGATGCAGGGGCAACAAGAAGTCCAGGTAAGGTCAGGCCTAGCGGCGATGTATGCGGATTCGCCGTAGCCAAGGCAACCGCCTTTTTTAATATAAGAACAACTTATGTACCCACTACTTGTTTCAAAGTATTACTTTTATAGTGTAAGTTATTTTATAGCAATTTCATAATCGATCGGCACACGTCCAGTTTTTTTTTGTGTGTGTGTGTGTGCGCCACCTAACAGACGGCAGGAATCCAATGGTTTTGGGCTGCGACAGGCAGCCATTGGCCACTTTTTATGCTTACTATGTTACTATATCAGAGTACCAAGAACTATAAATCGTTAAACACTTTTTCTGAACGCATCAATAGCCATAGTTTTGTCATTGTGACACTTGCCTTTCCTCTGTTCATACGTATCGGGACGGCTTCATGCTCTCCCATGGTAGTGTGTTTACAGAAAGTGTTTAACTATTTAGGGTACTTGGTACTCTACTATGGGAGAGCTGGAAGCCGTCCCATGGCGAATTAATCACAGGAGTAGTAGTGTGTGTAGCAATACTCACTAGGGTACCACAGTCACCTGAGCTTCAGGTAGAGTACCATGTACACTAAATCGTGAAACACTTTCTAAACGCATCAATGTTTGTGGCGTGAGTTCCACCTGTCCGGGACTTCGTTCACGACGTAACTTCTGGCGACACAGCCTCATGAAATGTGAGCACCATGGGACGGCTTTTTTCTCTCCCATAGAAGAGCACCAAGTACTCTGAATCATTAACAACTTTTTTTTTACCACGCGGTCGATTTACCAACGTTGACTTATTTTGAAGGATGGCTTGCTGTTCTATCATAGTTGAGTACAAAGTGCTCGCAATCGTGAAACACATTCAGGGGCGAAGCTCTTAAAGCCATGGGTCCGTCCATGAATGTCTGTGACTGGTTTGTAACCACCTAGTTGTATGAGTAACTCAGCAGGTGACGCTACTTTGAGTGACACACAGACGGACGGACAGATTGACAGACAGACGGACGGAAGCACGTACGGATGCCCGGATGGAAGCACAGACGGTCGGAAGCATGGAAGAATGAATAGAAGCAGGGACGGGTGGATGGACAGACGGATGGACGGAAGCATGCACGGAAAGACAGACGGATGGACGCATGGATGGACTCATGGATAGACAGACAGAAGCACAGATCGACGCACGGGCGGTTGGACTGATGGATAAATTGACGGATGGATGGATGGACACTTCATCACACTCATCATCATTCTCTCCGCGGATATGCTGAGATTTTTTTAAAACATGCAACCATTCGTGAACTCGTTCACGGCGTAGCTTTTGACAACTGGGCCTCATCAAGTGTGTGGCCCATAGGACGGCTTTACGCTCTCCCATAGTGGACTACCTAGTACTCTAAAACGTTAACCAGCCTTGTTCGTCGGGAAAGCTTTCTGCTCTCCCATAGTCGATTGCATGGTACCGTGAATTGACGATGATTTCTTCTGCACAATCGTTACAAACATTATCTGAAAACACGCATTGGTTTGATAGCAACTGAGTCTGCTTTGTGCTCTCCCATTGTAGAGTACCGGTAACCGTAAGTCATTAACCAATTTTTCTGAAGACCCGGCTCCTTTAGGGCTAAAGCAGGCTAAAGCTTTTCATGTTTCATACACAATGAAAAATGGTCTGTCTTTGACGCCACCTTTGGTAATGGGAATGGGATCCTCTCGCGATAAAGTCTCCAGAGGTAACACCCTTGGGGTTGGACGCATCGCCGAAATTCTCGACCTCATATAGACATCCTCACTCCATTCCGGGGGGCAGTTGAAAACCTGGCGCATTCATGGTAGGCTACCAAGCAGCGTAACGACCACGCGGTTAAAGGAGATGAAAATGTGAAGAATAAAAAAGGAAAAAAATCGTGGCTCATTTCTCTGTGATAGGAATCGGTAAAACACGGAAGTGACAGTAGTCTCCCCCTAAATGGTTTCGCGTTTATCGTATATTGTTCCACCACGACAGTTTATGAATCAATGTTACAGCGAAAAATTATAATGTCGCACGAACAATGGCAAGCAGCTAGGAACTTGCTGCTTACTCCTCAATCATAAAGAGTGCAAAACTGCGCTACCCTCGTGGCTTCAGTGAGAAGTCTCTATGTCAAGTAACTTCTGGACCACCAAACTTTAGGAAGAAGAACGGTAGTGAAATTCACAGTCGCGCTACTTAGTACGCAATCGTTATCATAGAAACAGTGAGAGGGAAATAGATCAAAAGACTATTCGTGTGTTTTCTGTCTTTCAGTCATGCCCTTTTCAAGGCAGTGAAAAACAATTTGGCCAAACGCGAAGCTGATTGAAAGCACATAGGATGGCATCACTCAGTAAAACAGGCCTCTGTACATGAGCGTCCAATATCGTAACGCCGATTGCAAATGCGGAAAACCAGGAAGTGGAAGCACCAGAAAAGCGCCCTATTGAAGCGATTCACTCGAACTATACCATCTATATGTTCAATTACTTGGAAATGTGAATTTGTCCCTGCAGTAACTTTCACCAACTGCAAGCGGTGTACGTCTAAAAACTCGAAAGAAAATATAAAAACGACATTCAGTGACTGTTAACACGTCGATTTTTATTTGCAAGTAGATGAGGAAGATTTGTGCCAATGAGCAATCTACCTTTACACTTTGGTACAAAGCGTTGGTATTGGTTCTCACCACTGCATGCTCCCCAGTGAAATTAGCTCGCAGTGCCATCGCTTGGGAGGAGGAGGAAGAGGGGTGAAATCTCGAGCACATGCTCTGACGGTGCCCTTCATTACGTAGGAAAAAGGACCTCCCAGAGAGGAGAGGAAGCTAGGTACTCAAGAACTTGCCGTATCAGCATACTTTGAGTTGCCTTGAGAGCCTTCGAGGCAGCCGTTAGGCTGGCCTGTCATTACTCACCTGGAAAGTAAGAAGGAATAATGATACTATTCATGATATCAAGAATAAAAATATTTATAATGATATAAGTGCATCGGTTATTTGCACGGTATCTATCAAATAAAAAATACCGAATTCCCCTGACATCCAGCCGTAAACAAGGAGGTATGCTGAAGGCAGGCTTTCCATGACCCTGAAGGGTTTTTCGCCGAAGAACCGGTATCCTCGCTTCTTATTTTCCCAGAAGCATGTTTGCTTTCCTTTCAGAACGAGAAGCTTCCCAGGGGAAGGCAACCTTCTTGACTAGAGGGTGACGTGGATGTTCGCTGCACAGATGAGTGGCATATCACATGTGGGAAGTTTCTAAGCCGGGAGTGGAAATATCACGTGCCGCTGTTCGACTAATGGCTTGTTTACTCCGCGTGTTCATGCTTAGTTGGCTAGCGATGGCCTGAAAGACGCGCTGACTTTGCGTCATTACCACGTCATTACCGCGTCGGCTCACTTCATTAGCGAGAATAATTAGTGAGGACAAGAACTGAAAACCGGTAGTAAGGAACCTATCTGGGAAGAACCGACGGCGTGTAATTGACTTCTTAATGAACAGGCTGAAATCAAGAGTGATCAATCAAAATTGATCTCTGTAACGTTGCTTCAAGAGTCAGAGTACTTACATCCCAAAACTCGTAAGCTATATCTCAAGGAGAGCTCTGCAGAGAGGAAGCGGTATTTGAAGGCGAAAAAGAAAAAGCATGACTGATTCTTTGATAAGGAATTGGTGTAATACGTAAGTGAAACGCGCATTTATAGAAGCAGTTGAGCGTTTTGTGCATTGTTTCACCAAAACGGAGGAGGAACATGTGCGACGTGAAAAAAGTCACGTGAAAAAAGCAAGCAGCCCTACACTTGCAAACGTGCAGCTCTAGCAGAAAGCACGCACAAAATTAGCATACACAGGACGAATGCCATGTCCCGAGACGGAATCTGGCAATACCAACCTGACGCGCTTTCGCGAAATTTTGGCTTATTACCGGGCTTCGCGCCGCCTCTACCCGGACCCAGCACGCGGTTTGGAGAAAGCGGACGAACGACTGCTACGCCGCCTGCAGACGCACACCTTTATCAGTCCGGTGGTCGCCAGGCACTTTTTGCCGGAAATCAATGGCACCTGCTCGACCTGTCATGTCCTCGCCGACACATATCACGTCGTAGCATCGTGCCCAGTTAATCCCGTCCCTTTCTCATCCCTTTTTACTATACCAACTAGAGAGGCTTGGGAGGAGCACCTGCTCGGCTGCTCTACCTTGGCTGCACAACGCTCCTTGGTGGAGCGCGCACGGGCAGCTTCCAGCTCCACTGGCGTCCCGGAATAGGGTCTTGCCACTCTAGCACGCCGATGGGCCACGTCGGCACACTATAGTAGACTTTTTCTGAAATAAATGTTTTTTACCACCACCACAAGGACGAATGTGCACCAACGACCGTCTCAACTTGACACTTGAAGCGTGCTGTTCAACCAGAAGGAATGAAGCACGAAATGAACGCGCAAATATGCACAATACGAGCACAAATAACTCTCACATTTCCCACTTTTTCGCTCGTGAGCCACATGCTTCTTTTGTAAACGCGGCCGTGGCAGCAAGCGAATTGATTTGGAGCGTTCCCGAATCATGAGTCTGATAAGCGCGCGCGCGCGCACGACAGGCAATGCCCCGCGGAGGCGCGCTCACCGAAACGCGAGGAGCAGCCATGTTTAGAGCACACAAACGCAACCCTTTCGCGCCATCTTAGTACTGATGAGAAAAAACGCGCTGAAGTTGCGGAGCTTGGAAGACCACCAAACAGTATACGGTGTGCAAAAATAGCTTGCGGCTAGCAAGGTTGACATCGTGCGCCCTCTTGCTTCGCCTGCTACGGAGCAAGAGGTTGTAGATTGAACACCTGGCAACGCAACTTTTTCTTCAAGCTTAGATATGACAGCATCGTATGCTTGGGGCAGTATCCGTTTTGTGGGGCCCGCACCCATCATCATCATCATCATCCTCATCCTAATCATCATCATCATCCTGACTACGTCCTCTGCAGGACAAAGGCCCCTCACATGTTCCGCCAGTTAACCCGGTTCTGTGCTTGCTGCTGCCAATTTATACCCGCAAACATCTTGATCTCACCTGCCCACCTAACCTTCTGTCTCCCCCTAACCCGCTCGCCTTCTCTGGGAATCCAGTTAGTTACCCTTAATGACCAGCGGTTATCCTGTCTACGCGCTTCATGCCCGGCCCATGTCTATTTCTTCTTCTTGATTTCAGCTATGATATTCGTAACCTCCGTTTGTTCAGTAATCCCCTCTGCTCTCTTCTTGTCTCTTAAGGTTACACCTACCATTTTCTTTCATTGCTCACTTCGTCGTCCTCAATTGAAGCTGAACCCTCTTTGTAAGTCTCCAGGTTTCTGCTCCGTAGCTAAGTACCGGCAAGGTACAGCTGTTATATGCCTTCCTCTTGAGAGATAGTGGCAATCTACCTGTCATAATTTGAGAGTGCTTGCCAAATGTGCTACACCCCATTCTTATTTTTCTAGTTACTTCAGTCTCGTGGTTAGGCTCCGCGGTTATTACCTGCCCTAAGTAGACGTAGTCTTTTACAACTTGAAGTGCACTATTACCTATCTCAAAGCGCTGCTCTTTTCTGAGGTTGTTGTACATTACTTTCGTTTTCTGCAGATTAATTTTAGACCCACCTTTCTGCTCTCCTTGTCTAACCCGTAATCATAGGGTTGCAATTCATCCCTGAGTTACTCAGCAATGCAATGTCATCAGCGGAGCGCAGGTTATAAGGTACTCTCCATTAACTCTTATCCCTACTGTTCCCATTCTAGGCTTTTGAAAAACCTCCTGTAAGCACGCAATAAATAGCATTGCAGCGATTGTGCCCCCGCCTTACACCCTTCTTGATTGGGATTGGGTTTGCTGTCTTATGAAGCACTATGGTAGCAGTTGATCCCCTGTAGATTTCTTCCAGGATGTTTATAATGCTTTGAACCATGCAGTGGGTTTGTTTATTTGTGTTTTGTTTTTTCGGCCTGGCTGCGCCGGCCTGTGCTATCGCCGTTTTCACAGCGTTTCGAACAAACGCTACCACAGCGTTTCGAACAAACGCTATCAAACAACGCTTCAGGCGTTGTTCGATAGAAACAATGCTTCAAGCGTTGTTTGTTAGAAGCGCTGTTCGAACGAACAGCGTTTCTATCAAACGCTATCACGGCGTTCCCGATACAATTCGACTATTCGAGAAACTCTCGCGTCGAGGGATATAAATTCCCGCACAGCCAATGCCGCGTCATTCGATCGCCGACGCTCACTAGCGCCCGTCGTTTTGCTGGCCGCTGCTTCGCCGCCTGTGTATTTTTTCAGTTGTTAGGGGAGCACAGGTTCACTCCAATAAACTTGTTTTCCTCATAGACAACTGCGTCGTCCTTTGCTGCGTGACATCTGGTGGAGGTGCGGGGTACATGAACCCTAAGCCATTGCCAAGCCAACAAGCACGCCCAACTCGTGTCAGCCACCGACAGCAAGGCCTTCAGCCAGAGTTTGGATTGCTCCCGGATAAAAAAAGGAAAGAAGACGTAAAAACCACGATGATCAATGCAGGCACCATGACCAGCACTACCAACCCACCCGTCGTTCTGCGACAACCACGTGAGCCCCCATCATTTCGAGGATCTCCTGGTGAAGACCCGGAAGAGTGGCTGGAGAAGCTGGAGCGCATCCGCATCTTTAACAGGTGGGATGACGAAGAAACGTTTCGTCATGTCTTCTTCTATTTGGAGGATGCAGCTCGAACGTGGTTTGAGAACCATGAAGGCTCCCTAACCGACTGGACTGTCTTTAAGAGCGAATTCCTCAAAGCATTCGCTACGGTTGTGCGGAAAGAACGAGCCGCCCTTTTGTTAGAGATGCGAATGCAACACCCTAACGAAGGTGTTGTACTGTTCGCTGAGGAGATGAAGATGCTATTCCGGAGAGCTGACCCCGAAATGGCAGAAGAGAAGAAGGTGCGCTTTCTGACGCGGGGAGTTAAACAAGAGCTCTTCGCTGGACTCATCCGCAACCCCCTAAGACCGTCACTGAGTTCGTCACCGAGGCTTCGATGATCGAGAGGACCTTGGATATGCGTTCGCGGCAATACGATAGACCACTCAACACCCTTTCGGTGAACCCGGTAAACGCCCCTAGATTGGCGACGGAAGACTTGCGGGAGACCATCCGTGCCGTCGTTCGCGAGGAACTGAGGAAATTGTTACCAGCAACGCCACAGCCCCAAGTCGCCTCCCTCACTGACGTCGTCCGCGAGGAGGTTCAGCAAGCACTGGGGAATTCCACGCCGTCGGAAGCATCTTGCGAAACACAAGCGATGACCTACTCCGCTGCTGCTCGTCGACCCCGACCCGTCCCAACCCGTTATCAAGAGGCCCCGCCGTACAATGTCGCCCGCCCGACCCCCTGTAACCCGAAACCAGGCGCCCAGGAAGACCGAGGTGTGGCGAACGCCAGATAATCGTCCGCTGTGCTACCACTGCGGAGAGGCCGACCACGTCTACCGCCGCTGCCCGTACAAAAGGCTGGGTTTGCGTGGGTTCTCCGTCGACACACCCCGCCCGCGAGCCGGCCAGCGCCCATTTGAGATCGAAGAGTACCTGTCGAACACCAGCCGTGGACCATCCCTTTTCAACCGTGCGCCGTCGCCCTACCCGTACCAATCCCCCAACCGTCGCAGCCATGCTGACTTCGCCCGTGGAAGGTCCCCCAGCCCACGAGGGGGAAACTAAAAGCAGCAACTTCTGGAGGTGAAGTTGCACAACGGCGAGAAAATGAAAACCCTCCAACGACGCAAGGACCGTGACTCGCGACATGCCCTCATCCCTACGACCCGACGACACCCTGACGAGACCCCCGAAAACGACGACAGCTACGCTGCGCGACGCGTACCCGAAATGACGAAGCCTGCCGCTGAGAAGACGACGATGACGACACATAGTGCCCGACCATCAACACGTGCAAGCCGCGATACGACGCCCCGACGCACCCGAAATTCAAGGAAAGCGGCATCCGACGTCCAGTTGTCCATCGACGGCCTTGACGTAGTCGCCCTCATCGACACGGGAGCCGACTACTCGGTCTTGAGCGGGTCATTCGCGTCCAAGCTAATGAAAGTTACGACCAGATGGGACGGTCCACACATACGCACAGCAGGAGGCCACCTCGTGACCCCAAGTGGAATGTGCACATCGCGCGTCACCATAGACGGCACTACGTACCCTCCGGAGTTCGTCATTTTGCCTAACTGCTCCCGCGACGTAATTCTCGGAATGGACTTTTTGACGTACAATGGCGCAATAATTGATTTGCAGACCAGGTCGATAACGTTTTCTTCCGATCACTCCACGACGCCGCAGCTGAACCTCGGACACCGTGCTGCTGTAAGAATCGCCGACGATCATGTCACCCTGCCACCCCGCGCAAGCTTGATGATCGCTGTCTATTGTGAAGGGGCTACTCCTGACGTCGACGCTATCGTGGAGACTGATCAAAGGTTTCTTATAGACCGCGGTGTGTCTGTCGCAAGAGGCATTGCGTGGTTTAAGCAACGCAGATCCCACGTTTTGGTCACCAATTTCACCGAGGAGTACCAGCATCTAAACAAGGGCGCTGCAATTGCGTTCCTCGAAGAAAACGCAAGAAGCGAGTCAAGTGATCGCGGTCGCCACTTTTGAACGCGCACGCGCAGATGTTTCCAGGCTGCCACATCCTTTCGACGTGAACCCGGCGCTGTCGCAAGAAAATCGGGACAGATTACTGGAGTTGCTCCGTGCTACAGCGAGTATTTTCCTCGAACTCGAAGTTACGTCAGACACCTTTGGCGAAACACCGGATAATACCGAAGATGGAGCTCGACCTACCAGACAGTCACCGTACCGCGTTTCTTCACACGAGCGCGAAGCCATCCGGACTCAAGTTGATGACATGCTCAGCGACGACATAATACAGCCATCAAAAAAATTGCCCGCAGCTTCCCTCGGGGGAACACTGAGGAGGATGCGGAGCATATAATGGTTAACGGGGTGTTAAAGTGCGACTTACTTGGGTCGATGGCTAAATTGGTTAACGTGGTTGTTGAAATGGGGTGTTAAATTGCGACTTAGTTGGGTCGATGGCTAAATTGGTTAACGTGGTTGTAGGAGGGGGTGGTAAATGAGTGAACACGCACACACGTATGCGAAAGGGCGGCGCTGGTCGAAGGGACGTCGATCATTGTGTTTGTGGATTCGTTGGAATTCATTTCACCGCGACCTTGGACGTCGACGCGCCGTACAAACCAACCGACGAGCGGCAACTGAGCGAGCGAGCGCCGACCTTGAGTATATATACAGCTCGACGGCGCATGCACTGTCAGCTGTTGAATGTTCTCGAAGCGCGACGCCACATGCGCGTCCACTGGAGAATCAGGAGAATTGTAGATGTCGAACGCGGTGTGTAGAGGAGGAAGGGTGCACAGATGGTGGAGGAGTGAAGCGCGCGCGGTGTGTAGAGGAGGAAGGGATGCACAGATGGTGGAAGAGTGGGCGACGGCGCGACGGCGCATGCGCGCGCGTCAGCTGTCGAATGTTCGAGAAGCGGTGCGGACGGCGCGGACGGCGCGGACGGCGCACTACAAGGCGCGAGTATAAGATGCTTCCGCATCTAAAAGTCCGTGGGCTGCGCCGGTTGTACTCGTGAAGAAAAAAGATGGCACTTTAAGATTCTGCGCTGACTACCGGAGACTAAACAAATCACCAAAAAGGACGTGTACCCCCTGCCACGAATCGACGACGCCCTCGACCACCTCTGCCACACCAAGTACTTCTCATCCATGGATCTGAAGACCGGCTACAGGCAAATTGAAGTGGACGAGAGAGACCGGAGAGAAGACTGCATTTATAACCCGGACGGTCTATACGAGTTCAAGGTGATGCCCTTTGGGCTGTGCACGGCGCCCGCAACGTTTCAGAGAGTCATGGCCACTGTGCTAGCAGGCCTGAAGTGGCACACTTGACTCGTATACCTCGACGACGTTGTCGTATTCGCCCAAACTTTCGACGAACACCTCACAAGGTTGGAATCTCTACTCGAGGCCATTCGTACATCGGGGTTAACGCTGAAGCCTGAGAAGTGCCGTTTCGCGTACGAGGAACTCAAGTTCTTGGGTCACGTCGTGAACGCCGCGGGAGTCCTACCTGACCCGGCAAAAACATCAGCCATTGCGAACTTCCAAGGCCGAAAGATAAGAAGGGTGTGCGAAGGTTTCTCGGACTGTGCGCATACTACCGACGCTTCGTCGCAAAGTTCGCACGCATTGCAGAGCCACTCACGCGCCTGATGAAAGAAAGCACCCCTATCAGCTGGGAAAACGACCAAGAAAATGCATCCTGCGAGCTGCAACAACGCCTGCAAAACCCGCCCGTGCTCGCTCATTTCGACGAAAACGCCGAAACGGAAATGCACACGGACGCCAGTGATATCGGTTTGGGTGCCGTCCTCATACAAATGCAAAGCGGTTACGAAAAGGTAATCGCCTATGCAAGCCGTGGTCTGTCGAAGGAGGAGAGAAACTACTCTGCCTCCGAGAAAGAGTGCCTGGCTATCATATGGGCCATTTCAAAATTTCGCCCATACGTTCTATGGTAGACCGTTTAAGGTGGTGACAGACCATTATGCGCTGTATTGGCTCGCCAATTTGAAGGACCCCTCTGGCCGTCTTGGGTGGTGGAGCTTGCGCCTGCAAGAGTTCGACGTTACAATATTCTACAAATCCGGCAGGAAACACTCCGACGCCGACTGCCTGTCCCGTGCCCCCGTCGACCCACCACCACAGGACTCCGATGAAGACAGCGCGTTCTTCGGAGTCGTGACAGAGAGCTACTTAGCCGCCCAGCAGCGTGCCGACCCTGACCTCCACGCCATGATCGACTACCCCGAAGGACGCAACGTCGCCGTGCCTAGGGCATTCAAGCGCAACTTACCAGCATTCAGCCTCAAAAACTCCATCCTAGTGAAGAAGAATTTCAACCCCGGAACGAGAACGAGTTATCTACTTGTCATCCCTGCAGACCTTCGTGACGAAATTTTGGAAGCGTGCCACGACGACCCGTCTTCCGGGCATCTCGGAACAGCTCGCACGATTACAAAATCAAGGCGAAATACTTCTGGCCCCGCCTTACACCCGATGTCACCCACTACGTCCGGAGCTGCTGTGACTGCCAGTGACGAAAAACACCACCGACGAGACCAGCCGGACTTCTGCAGCCGATCGCCGTCCCAACGAGGCCCTTCCAACAGATCGGAATGGACCTTCTGGGCCCGTTCCCTACATCCCGATCCGCGAACAAATGGATTGTCGTAGCGACAGACTACATGACGCGCTACGCAGAGACCACCGCTCTTCCAAGGGGAACTGCACAAGAAGTTGCAAAGTTCTTTATTAACCAAATTGTGCTGTGACATAGAGCACGTGAGGTCCTAATCACGGACCGCGGAACGACCTTCACTGCGGAGCTCATGCAAGGAATCTTACGCTACAGCAACACAGATCAACGTAGAACGACGGCGTACCACCCCCAAACGAACGGACTAACGGAACGGCTCAATAAGACAATCGCGGATATGCTGTCTATGTACGTCGACGTTGAACATAAGACGTGGGACGAAGTCCTCCCGTACGTCACGTTTGCGTACAACACGGCTATCCAAGAAACCACGCAGATGACACCGTTCGAGCTCGTCTACGGAAGACGGCCGACTACGATGCTCGACGCCATGCTTCCGCACGTAGAAGACGACGACCTCAACGCCAACGACCAAGGATACCTCCAACGTGCAGAGGAGGCCCGCCAGCTCGCTCGAGCTAGTATAACGGACCAGCAACTGGTGGATGCCGGACGCTACAATCTCCGACGCCGAGACGCCGAGTACCATCCTGGAGATCGTGTGTGGGTTTGAACTCCCATTCGACGACGTGGACTCAGTGAGAAACTTCTACGACGCTATTTTGGACCCTACCAGATTCTACGACGTGTTGGCGAACTAACGTACGAAGTGATCCCCGATGGGGACTCCCGTACATCACGACGACGCACGCGGCCCGAAGTCGTCCATGTGGTTCGCTTAAAACCTTTCTACGGACGATGACGAACTTTTAATTTGTGTGGACTGTCCTTATGTTAGCATCGGGTCGATGCACTCTTAGAGGGGGGGGGGGGGGGTAATGCTGCGAACCATGCATTGGTTTGTTTATTTGTGTTTTGTTTTTTCGGCCTGGCTGCGCCGGCCTGTGCTATCGCTGTTTTCACAGCGTTTCGAACAAACGCTATCACAGCGTTTCGAACAAACGCTATCGAACAACGCTTCCGGCGTTGTTCGATAGAAACAACGCTTCAAGCGTTGTTTGTTAGAAGCGCTGTTCGAACGAACAGCGTTCTAACAAACGCTATCACGGCGTTCCCGATACAATTCGACCATTCGAGAAACCCTCACGCCGAGGGATATAAATTCCCGCACAGCGGATGCCGCGTCATTCGATCGCCGACGCTCACTAGCGTGCCCGTCGTTTTGCTGGCCGCTGCTTTGCCGCTTGTGTATTTTTTCAGTTGTTAGGGGAGCACAGGTTCGCTCCAATAAACTTGTTTTCCTCATAGACAACTGCGTCGTCCTTTGCTGCGTGACAATATATGCTTCATTGACACCCTGATTTCACAGTGTCTGCATGACGGCTGATATTTCTACTGAATCAAACGCCTTCTCGTAATCTATGAAGGCTAAGTATAGTGGTTGGTTATATTCTGAGCATTCTCTATTACCTGATTGATAGTATGAGTGTGGTCGATTGTTGAGTAGCCTGTTCAAAATCCTGCTTGTTCCTTCGGTTGATTGAATTCTAATGTTTTCTTTGCTCTGTTAGCAATTACCTCTGTAAATTGCTTGTATACTACGGAGAGCAAGCTGATCGGCCTGTAATTTTTCAAGTCTTTGTCATCTACTTCCTTATGTATTAAGATGATATTAGCGTTCTTCCAAGACTCTGGTACTCTTCTCGTCAGGAGGCACCTCGTAAACAGGGTGGCTAGTTTTTCTAACACAATCTGTCCTCCATCTTTCAGCAGATCGGATGTTACGTGATCCTCACCCGCAGCTTTTCTGACTTCTTCTATCATTACTGGTGGGGTGTCATCTGGGTTACTGCTAGTTTTTATAGTAATAAAGTCGTGGTTGTCCCGGCTACTGTACAGATTTCTGTAGAACTCCTCCGCTATTTTAACTATCCTATCTATATTGGTAGTTATTTTGCCTTCTTTTTCCCTTAGTGCATACATCCGATTTAGTGCATACATCCCACACCCATACTACGCAGCAAATCATTGCATATCCTCCAGCTGGATCTGGAGGATCTCCTTAATCTTGTGTCTAACAAAGAAAAGCAGAACTTAAAATGTACGCTACTTTCCTTCCCTGTCTCTCTCTCCCTCTGAGGGTACAAAGGTGTCGCGATGTAGTTTAAAGCTGGCGTTAACAGCGCTTATGTCATTCCCTCTCTGATCAACAGTGTGTGAAAAGGCATGAACAACGTTCATGTCGGCGCTATACTCGGCAACAATATTTCTTGGTATTGTAGTGAAGGCTACAGAGCCAAATCACGCGCATCGTATACCGCCAATGAATGTAATACGAGAATAGCACCCATATTTTCAATGTGAAATATAAACGTTCCTCCTTCATTCCCTACGTGGAGGTGCTGGAGAGAGGATGCAGCGCACACCAGCAAGACAGTTGTATTTCTATTATTTATTTTTAGAGTGTTTTCAGGCGTGCGACAAAGCCCCGCCTGTTTACACGTACCTTAAACGCGAAGTGGCGTCTAGGTCTACACAGGATAGAAAGAAATATATAGAAAGAAACAGAGAGATAATATTGGTGGAAAATTCTTTGGCGGGACGGGACTCGGATCCGCGTATGCACGATTCAAAGGCAGGCGGCCTAAATGCGCGTCTAGCTGGGCACGCCAACACGGCAAGGTACAAGAGAGAGAGAGAGAATAAATTGAGGGAAAGGCAGGGAGGTTAACCAGAAAATGGAGCATCCGGTTTGCTACCCTGCACTAGGGGAAGGGGGAATGGGGAAGAAAGATTGGAAAGAAAGCGAAGAGGGAAATAGACGCGCGCGAAAGAAAAAAAAGGGGGGGGGGGAGCTGGGGTGCTACAGTTTATACAATAGGCTGCTGCCACGCAAAAAGTTCAGTAAGGCCTTCAAAGATTGCACAATATAGCAAGGGGGTGGCAAAGAGAAGTGAGGATATGGAATAACTGTGCGAGAATGAGGAGGAGGGAAGATTGCCGATGGGTGAGAGTGAAGCGTATAGCAGAGCCTTGCTTAGCATAGAATAGCAAGCGGTGAGAAAGAAACGGGGATGAGAGAGAGAATGACTAGGAGGCGTTCCCCACCTGCTCTGCTGTTTGCTCAGTCTTCGCAACACTAATACGTCGTTGTCATTTCTTCAAGGGGCAAAGCTTCTAAGGACCGCAGAATGCCACTTCGTCCATAAACCATCCCCCGGTGTCTACAACAGATGTAGAAGCCGAAACATCCGCGAACAACAATAGGTTATCGAAAGGCTGTTAAACTGAACCAACGAAATAAAAGGCCACAACGCCGGAAAAACGCCCACATTTAACCCCCCCCCCTCAACCAATGAAAGCGTATAACAGAACACTAGGTAAACAAGAACAATATGAAAGACTATTATTCGTGCCGAAAAAAAAAGAAGGGTGGTTCATGATCGCAAGCACACTGCTTCGTCTGATCATCAGCATTTACTTCGTAGATGTGCGTTCATTGTTTCTTGCATAGGTGGACGAATAGTCAGTCATCTTTACCTGCAACGCTCAATCGAATATGAAAGGACTCCCAAAATATGGCAGCATATCCACGGAGTGAATGATGGATAGTGGGGCGAAACATCCGTCCGTCCATTCGTTCTTGCTTCCATCCATCCATGCGTGCGTCTGTGTGGCCGCCCGTGCGTCCATTCGCCTGTCTGTGCGCGCGTCTGTTCGTGCGTCCCCACGTTCATCTGTGCGTCCGTCCCTGCTTTCGTCTATGCTGTTTAGACGATGGCGTTCCAGACACTGCGATCAGACTCGACTCCGTCTTTAAGGTATAAGTCAAAAAACACTTATTTATTTAACTGCGTTCGGAAGCGCTCTGCTGTCACTTGAGCGTCCCCGCGTCCCTCGCTCGCGCTCTTCTTCTTCTTCGTTTCCTTGTCCCAGCCCAGAACGTGAAAAATAATCAATATTCCCGGCCGCGCAAAGGTAAACACATAGTTCAAGTGGGTACAGTCTTTGTATCAGCCTGATCGCAAGGTGACCGCCTTGCAACTTGATCTTGCAAGAACGAATGACACCGTCTGCACTGCGGTACACTTCCGTGACCCTTGCAAGCTTTCATAGCTGGCGTGGAGTGTTGTCCGCATGCACGAGAACGATGTCCCCTTGCTTCAATGCTGTATTTGATTTCGTGTCGGTAAAGTGTGCAGATCGTAATTGCAACAGGTAATCTTTTTGCCAACGTTTCCAAAAATTTTGAACCAGCAGCTTCCTGTAGTTGTGTCTGCGTATTGCGTCTGATCGTTTGGAATTAGTGTTGACTTCGTCAGCGGTCGCATACGGTATGGAAGTCAATCTTCGTCCAAGGAGAAGTTCGGCTGGCGTCAAAGTGCAAGGTTCTCCTGCATCTGTCTCGATGAAAGTCAGAGGCCTAGAGTTTACGACTGCTTCTACCTCCGCCAGCACTGTCGATATTTCTTCGTAGTTCAGACGAGCTTTGCCGATAATTTTTCGCAGCGGAAGCTTCACTGATCGTACAAGGCGCTCCCACCATCTACCCCACCAAGGAGCATCTGGTGCTATAAACTTCCACGAAATGCCGTTGGTGCTGAGGTGACCAGCGACGTCCTCTTCAGAGAACATTCGGTTTAGCCGCTTTATGTCTGCCGATGTCTTGTGAAAGCTTCGTGCGTTGTCAGAATAGATCACCCTAGGTAATCCTCTCCGAGCTGCAAATCGTCGTAGGCACAGCAGGAAAGCCTCGGATGTCATTTCCGAGACAAGTTCGAGATTGTTATGCCTGCGAGTCGACAACGAACGTCCGTGCCTCTGAAAAAGGCAGTCTGTGTCAAGGCCAGCCCACGTCGCCCACCTGACGCGATCAACAACTCAACGGCGCCTTTCTGGCGTGCACGTGCAGTGAGTCATCTCCGCAAGCGAGCCCGTCGAGTAAAGAACCGGCGCCTTCCTGCCTGGCGGGTCTGACGAAATGCCTTGCGACGTCACTCGTCCTTGGGTGCAGCCACCTGCAGCGTAGCCTCTCCAGATTTGAGGAGAAAGAAGGACGCGGCCCAGCGGCGACCTCATTGGAGGATTCGGACCTCGCGACCAGTGGCGCTTCGGGTTGGACGTTTGGGTTGGACGCGGGGCATAAGAAAGAAGCCCTGCGGCGCGTCGAGACAGACCCCTTTTGACAAGAGACCCATTTTAGAGCAGACCTATGTGTTAGAGAGGAGAGCTTGGCTTTTCGAGTCTCTGTCGGCCCTAGTGCCGAATTTGTAACGCCTCTGTATATATGCTGTACACAAAACTGGTTTAAACTCACCGTCGTCTCGTCCGCTCGTCTATCAGCTTTGCGCAGAAGCAGTCGCGAGCTGAGAAACCTACGCTACCAAACGGCAGGTGACCTTTCCGGCGGAGTTCGAAGCAGTGGCGCCTTCGGGACCGTGTTGGCGTCGCCGTTTTTCGAAACAGTGGTTGCAGCGGAGAGATTCGAGGCGCCCTTCGTAACGTCATCGGAGGTGTGCTTCGCAACAGTGGTGGCAGCGGTTGGATCGGCCGGCGTCAGCGACATCGATGCGGTGAGTGCCTGATGTTTTCCCCTCAGTTCACCAGACTACTCTAGCTCAGGTTGTAGTAGTTTAGAGAAGGGCTGTGTGAAGCATTGAAGTGAGATTTGATCGTTTCAAGCAAAGTCGAAGTGCTTTGAAACCAAAGTTAATGCGGAGGGGGTAAACACGGGAGTGTGAAAAATTGCTTGCGCGTCTTGCTAGTAGGCTTATAGTGGGTACGGCAAGTAGATTCTTAACAGGGCAAACAGCAAGAGGCTAGTGTGAACGATGGAGAACCTTAAAGTGAAGGAACTCATCGAAATTTCTGAGGAACTCGGCATTACTTTGGGCCGTGCGAAACGAAAACAAGCGACCCTCGAGATCATGAAGGATGAGGGAGTGTCGGCGGAGGAAGTCGATGAGGCCTGGGTGGATATCAAAGCACGCCTCGAGGAGGCTGAAAGGCGAGAAGCTCGCGAAGAAGCTGAAAGGCGAGAAGCTCGCGAAGAAGCTGAAAGGCGAGAAGCTCGCGAACGTGAAGAATCTGAAAGGCGAGAAGTTCGTGAAGAAGCTAAAAGGCGAGAAGCTCGCGAACGTGAAGAAGCTGAAAGGCGCGAAGCTCGCGAACGAGAAGAAGCTGAAAGGCGAGAACGCCGCGAGGTAGCCGAGAGACAGGAGCGCCTCGAGTTGAAAACAAATAGAATTGGCAATACTACAATGTTCGCAGGCGCCTAGCGCAGCTTCTCCAACAGTTCAGGTCAGCGGTTATAGAATTCGGGACCAACTGCCACCGTTCGTAGTAGGCGAGGACATGGCGAAGTATCTCGTCAAGTTTGAACACGTCTGTGAGCGAACCGCTTTGTAGCGGTCTCTTTGGGCACAAAACCTGTTAGCTCTTCTTCCCGGCGAAGTGTCCGACGCGATAACTTGCTTGTCGAGGGAAGCGTTTGAGAGCTATGACGAGGTTAAGGAAGTGCTCTTGAGACGTTATAAGTTGTCACCCGAGGCTTTCAGGCAAAGGTTCCGGTATGCTAAAAAGGGGAATGAGTCACACGTTGACTTCGCGTTTCGTCTTAAAGCTGATTTAATTGAATGGCTCAAGGGCGAAGGTGTTTATGACGACCGCGATAAAGTGGTGGAATGCGTTGCATTGGAGCAATTCTACCGCTGCATCGAGGAGGATGTCCAACTTTGGCTGCAGGACAAACTTGGTGAAGTACAGCTAAACAAGGCAGCAGAGCTAGCTGAGGAGTATTATACTCGCCGAAAGTTGCATAGCAGGTCAGTGCGCGTTGAAAGGGATGAAAGGAAAGAGGGTTTTTCAAAGAAACCTGATCAACGGAAACTCGCTCCGCACAGAAATTTCAAGAAGGACCCGTCTCTTACGAAGGACAGTGTAGGGGAAGGGCAAACAGAAGCGGAGAAATCGAGTGAGGTTTCTACCACACGGGCGTTTGAATCACGGAAGCCGCTAATCTGCTACAACTGCAAAAAAGAAGGGCACATCGCGATAAACTGTCAGCAAAAGTTTGCAACTATCCTAGAATCGGAAAACAAACGGAAGCCGCTAATCTGCTACAAATGCAAAAAGGAAGGACACATCGCGATAAACTGTCAGGAAAAGTTTGCCTTCGCAACAATCCGAAAATCAGAAAAAAACATGCGGTTGTTGGTGCCGTATCTCCAAGAAATTAGGGTGAAGGAGAAAACGTGCCGAGCACTTAGAGACTCAGCGGCAACCATGGACGTTGTCCATCCTTCATTGGTGTCTCCGGATGACTTTACAGGAGAACGCACGTGGATCAGGCAAGTCGCCGAGGAGCAGAGTGCTTGCCTACCAATAGCTACGGTTGTCATTGAAGGCCCGTTCGGTAAGCTTCGCACCGAAGCGGCTGTGTCTGCCGCGCTAAACGATCGTTTCCTTATCTTTTCTCCAACAACTCAGAGCAGCTTCTCAAAGAGCAGGGCAAATCGTTCTTCCGCAACTTAGCGTGCATGGCCCTCACGCGATCGCAAGCGCGGAAGCTTTCGCGGAAGCTCGACCTTGTTCAATGCGGTGAACTCTCAAGTGACCTTGTCGGCGGGTCGACGGAACCCCAGAAAGAAAATTTTCCGCGGAGTCATGTGAGCAGTCACGCGAGCGGCCCGTCGCCGAAGCGACCAGCGCGGTATGCGTAGGGGGAGACGACATGGCGCCGTTGAGTCAGAGCGAGAGGGTTGCAACGCTCTCGCCTGTAGCGGAAAGTTGGAGCGAGCTGCCGAGAGTTGATCGAGAGACGCTCATTCGAGTGCAGCGTGAGGACCTCTCGATTGAAGCGCTAGTGGAAAGCCACAAAACGCGGCATAAGTGCTGTCGAAGGAGCACTACGAGAAATTGGTGAAGAAGCGTGCTTTTGAAGTAGGAAGTCAGGTAATGCTGCTGCAGCCATCCAAAAGGAACAAGCTTGAGGTTGATTGGGAAGGGCCTGCCAATGTAATATCGAAGCTTCCCGATACGAATTATGAAGTGAAATTAGGAAGGTGGCAGAACAAAAATTACAACTTGATGAAACCCTACGTTCAACATCAAGCGGTCGTAAATCAGCTGGTAAATGCTTCAGAGGAAGAGGAAGCAGAAGTTTTGAGTTCTTGTGAGGTAATCGAAGGGGGATCGAAAGTAATCTGGGAGCATATAAACCTAGAGCCTAGGTTAAGTGAAGCCCGGAAGGAGGACCTGAGAAGGATTGTTTTCGAGTTTGGAGACGTGTTTTCGGACCGCCCCGGAAACACGAGGGTGATCGAACACGATATCGAGCTAAGCGGTGAGGAGTCAATCCGTAGCAAGCCGTATTGTTGTTTCCCTGTGCAACGTCGCAAGTGTGAGCCGCTCTTGGTACCGCATTGGTATCGTCGCCTAAATGTGGACGGTTACTGAGATGGAGCGTGATACTCCGACTGCGCAACTTTGACGTTCGCTACAAAAAAAAAAGGGGAAAGCTATACGCTAATGCAGGTGCATTGAGCAGTGCGTTCTAGTTAGTACCTTCTCAACCTTTCGGTTTCTCGCTGGCGATTTGGGGCAAAATTTTGACCCCATCACGACCTGGGCTGAGCGCTCTCGTTCAGAGTGATCTCAAGGGGCTAACTTTATGTGGTATTCTAATTCGTTGCGTTGTTGTAAGTGTGAAAAATTCAAGTTCTTATTTTAAGAGTCTTGTGTCCCACATGTGCCTCTTGATGTAGAGGGAACGAAATTCCGATAGACACGTAGATAGGTATATTTTGTACTATACTTTGTCTGGTGTTCTGTCGGGTGACCGAGGGCGCTTGCTTGTGTCGTGTGTTGTCTGTTGTCGAACCGTTCTTAGCAAGTTGCAGAACCATCGACAAGTGCTGAAACCGAAGATGGTCAGAAGAGACGAGTGAAGCTGGTCGACAAGTTTTGGTGAAAAGCCAGTGTGGGATCCGTCTTTAAGAATGGGATGTGTTCCTGGAACAGAGTCTGGAGCTGCATTCTCCCCATGGCCCTGGAGGCGAACCTGGAGGGACCTGGCGAACGAGCGCACCTGTCATCCGAGCCCCGTGGAAGCAGCTCGTCTTTTCGGCGCATTGTCTGGCGGCGGGGGTGCTGTTATGCCTGCGAGTCGACAACGAACGTCCGTGCCTCTGAAAAAGGCAATCTGTGTCAAGGCCAGCCCACGTCGCCCGCCTGACGCGATCAACAACTAAACGGCGCCTTTCTGGCGTGCACGTGCAGTGAGTCATCTCCGCAAGCGAGCCCGTCGAGTAAACAACTGGCGCCTTCCTGTCTGGCGGGTCTGACGAAATGCCTTGCGACGTCACTCGTCCTTGGGTGCAGCCACCTGCAGCGCAGCCTCTCCGGATTTGAGGAGAAAGAAGTACGTGGCCCAGCGGCGACCTCTTTGGAGAATTCGGACCTCGCGACCAGCGGCGCTTCGGGTTGGACGTTTGCGTTGGACTCGGGGCATATAAAAGAAGCCCTGCGGCGCGTCGAGAGAGACACCCTTTTGACAAGAGACCCATTTTAGAGCAGACCTATGTGTTAGAGAGGAGAGCTTGGCTCTTCGAGTCTCTGTCGGCCCCAGTGCCGAATTTGTAACGCCTCTGTACATAAACCTGGTTTAAACTCACCGTCGTCTCGTCCGCTTGTCTATCAGCTTTGCGCAGAAGCAGTCGCGAGCTGAGAAACCTACGCTACCAAACGGCAGGTGACCTTTCCGGCGGAGTTCGAAGCAGTGGCGCCTTCGGGACCGTGTTGGCGTCGCCGTCTTTCGAAACAGTGGTTGCACCGGAGAGATTCGAGGCGCCCTTCGTAACGTCGTCGGAGGTGTGCTTCGCAACAAGATGCACGGCTCTAGATACGGCGCACGTAAAAAGTGCAACGTGGCACTTCGTGTCCCCTTTCTCCGTGCGTGCATACAGAGGGCCTGCGAAGTCGACTCCTACAACTTCGAACGGGTTCGTTGGTGTCATTCGATGACTTGTTAACGGAGCAGTCTGAGCAGTTCCTGGGCCAGCACTGAAACGCTTGCATATATTGCAGCCATGTAGCACTCTTTTACCAAAGAGCGAGTTCGACAAATCCACTAGCGTTCCCGAAGCTGCGTAAGTGTATCTCTAACTCCACCATGTAAGACTTGAAGATGGGCTCTGTTTGCCAAAAGTTTCGAAAAGTGGTGACTTGACGGCATTATGATTGGGTGCTTGACATCTTGTGTGGAACGCATAAGGGGGTAAACGGCCTCCAACCCGAAGAATTCCGTCTTTGTCTATGTAAGGGCGTAGTTCAGCGATTCGAGATGTAGACTCGACTGGTTGGCCGTTGGTCAAAGTGGTGAGTTCTTCAATAAAGCCTTGCTCTTGTGTACATTTTATCCAATACTGTTCAGCGTTCAGGAATTCTGTTGCCACGAGGTGTCCTGTATGATTACTTCTTTTTCTGCATCGGTCAGTAAATTTGAAAATCCACGCAGTGACTCTGAGTAGCTGTTGAAGCCTGCTGTACCGTTGAATATCAATTATTAGAACTGAGAAGCGTGTTATTAGTGCGACGTGGACTGTTGTAACTTCACCTTGCGTGGCTTCCGCTATGTTTAGTTCACAGAACTGTAGGGGCCATTCAGACATCGGTTTAGTTAGCCACTCGGGACCATGCCACCATTTCGAGCTGCACATCAGTCTTTCAAGCGTCGCGCCACGTGTGAGTAGGTCAGCCGGGTTGTCCGTTCTAGGACAGTATCTCCACTTTGATGGATCTGTAGTGCACCTAATTTCATCGACTCTGTTGGCTATGAACTGTTTCCACTTTTTGACGTCACTTTTATCCATGACAACACAATGGCGGAATCTGTCCACATTGTGTAGTCAACTTGAACATTCCTCAAAGCCCTTTTCACGTATGCCAACATTCTTGAGCCGATTAAGGCAGCCAGCAGCTCCAATCGCGGCAGCGCTGTCTCCTTAATGGGTGCTACACGGGAGTTCGCAATCAACAGTATCGGCTTCTCAGGACTTGATACGACGTATATCGCTGTTCCGTATGCCGCTGGACTGGCATCGCAGAAACATGTACTTGAAGCACATTGGTCTCCCTTGCTCCGCCGCCCAGATAGTGAGGAACGACGACGTCTTGCAGTTGCGGCAGCTTGATGACCCAATCATTCCATTCTTTTTGCAGGTCATTGGGTAGGACTTCATCCCAGCCAATTCCTCGTATCCACAGTCTCTGAAACAATATTCGTATGGCAATAGTATATGGTCCTACAAATCCCAACGGGTCAAATATTCTTGATGCTGACTGCAAGACAAATCGTTTTGTACCCGTCTGTGCTGTCAAAAACCGGAGTAGGTTTTCGACCGAAAAGTTGAATTCATCCTTTGCAGGATTCCAAACCAAACCCAGGACCTTGACCGACGTTTCCTGAAAAACGACCATCTCATTACTAATACATTCTACTTGATTTTCAAGCGTGCGCATCAAATTTGCTGAATTTGTTGTCTGTTTTCGCACTGTCATGCCGGCCGATTTCATTATTGTGCGCGCTTCTCGGCATAGTTTAGCGGCTTCCTCTTGTGTGTCGGCACCAGTGACTAAGTCATCCACGTAAAACGACTCGGCAAGAGTTTGCGCAGTTTGTGCCATGACAGCCGGTGCTCTTTTCACGTGGTAAAGAATAGTAGCTGTGAGCAAAAATGGGCTACATGTGGCTCCAAAGGGCACTCGTGTCATCCTCCACTCTTGCAGCTTGCCCTTGGATAAATCTCCTTCTGCAAACCAGAGAAAGCGGAAAGCGTCTCTGTCGTCCTCCCGAATCGCAAGTTGAAGGAATGCCTTTTCTATGTCCGCGATAACTGCCACCGGGTGCGTTCTGAAGCGTAGCAGAATTTGCACGAGGTCTTGGTATAAGTTGTCACCCTTTTGAAGGCAATCATTAAGGGACTTGCATCCTTTGGTATGTGACGAAGCATCAAACACCACTCTCATTTCGTCGTCAGTGCTTGTTCACGCATGACTTCCTTGTGCGGCATGTAATATAATTTCGTCACCTCTGCAGGTACGTCACTGACTACTTTGGCGTGTCCTGCCCTCAAGTACTCCCTTATGGTACGGTCATACGTTTTGAGCAGTCCTTTTCTGGAGTTGAGACGGTTGACAAGCTTGTCCAGTTGAGTAACGGCTACTTGCCTGTTGCTTGCAAGCTCGAAATTATCCTTCCAAGGAAGGGTCACTTCATATCTTCCGTTTTTGAAGCTAATCGTTTGCTCAAAATGCCTCATGGTGTCGCTCATTTCTGGTGGCTTGTTTATCGCGTCCGTAATTCCTATGTTTTCAAGTTCCCAAAAGGAGCGCAATATCTCGTCGGAATCGGTAGCTTGGGCTTTTAGCACGCACACATCATTTGTGAAGTAGTTGGGTGGGACACCGAGTGCGATGTGCTTCCCTGGAAGGTCCATCCAAGCTTGGAGTTCAGTGCGATCAATGATTCGTTGCCTTCGCACCGTGAAACTTCGCCGGTCAACACTTTCCACATCTGATCGGACCCGATAAGTACGCTGATGCCACTCTTAGTTATGATAGATGGAGAATGGAGCTCATCGGCAACATCGTTTCCCAGCTTCTTGAAAGACGCAATGAAGGCTACGTCCATTGCAGTCTCTGCGATGTCTTGGCAGATGCTTGGGATCTCTATTGCAGTTAAGACTATTTCCGCGTCGGAAAACTGGCTTCACAATCGTAGTTCTACTATGCGACGCCTCTTAGCCTCTTGGTCTGATGTATTTGCGAAAGTATTGAAGGCTATTTGAGTTGCTCCCACGCTTTTCAGCTTGAGGTGCTTGGACAGATCTTCAGTTACGAAAGTCCTCTGACTGCCACCATCGAAAACGCTCGTATGTAGCGGCAGGTGTCATCATTCATGGCCCATGTTCTGAAAGTCTGAAGAAAAACGGAAGTGGTAGAATTTTCCTTGACGGGTCTTCCTGGGAGGCCTGCTCTGCAGCCCAGATCCCAACGTCCAGCGCGACATCATCAGTCAAGCCCTTGCTGCTGCCGCGTCCCAAGGGATTCCGGCCGACAGCTAGGGGAACGGGCCATGCCTGAGCAATTGACAGACCTTTAATAAAGTTTTTTCTCTCTCTCTCTCTCCAAGTGATGCACAGACTGTCGTAGTTTTTTCGTAGTTCTTGTTAGCATAGTCTGACTTTCGCGAGCACCTATCGGGATCGCACATGCTTGTAGCGTGTCGAGCTTGGCATCTGGAGCAGGAAATCCTCTTTTTGCAGTCCCGTGCCCGATGTCCTTTGGTGGTGCAGCGGAAACACCTTTTGTCGTTGGAAAGCAGTTCCTTCTTCTGCGTCAGTGACAAGTAAGCTGTGCAGGCTTCCTCCGTGATGGCTGGACGAGCAGAGTACGCAGTTGTCCTTTTTTTCTCGTACCGAGTTGCTGTGAAGCACAGATGACGTCGGTTTCCCACGCCGAGAGTACGTCGACTGACTGGCCACGGGGAGTGTTCCATGTTCTCGTCCTTTGGCATCCTTAAAATCACTCTTCTCCAGGCTTTCCAGCTCGATACACAGGAAGTTGAGCACACGGTCCAGTCCCACGGGTGTAGCTTCAGCTCTCGAGTCATATGCCAACTGGACGGCACATGATCGATGATACTGCACGACTATATCCCGTGGAAGAGCACGCAGTAGGATGTCGCAGAGCATTGACGAAATGACGACTTGTGCACGCCCAAGTCTCTAAGTCTCGGATATTCACGAGACCTTGGTCGTACAAGCTGCGTAGCGCTTTGGTGTCAGTCGATGAACGGACAGGGCTTAACATCCGTTAGCTTGGCAAAATATTCTTGCTCCAGGTGCGTCTTGTCCCCAAATCGCTTCTGTAGCATTTTGATGGCGTCACTGCAGCAATTTTCTGTCGTCGGAAGGCCCGCAATTACTGATGCAGCGTCTCCTTTAAGATACAGTCACAGGTAATGAAACTTCTGGGTGGCAGTGATGCGATTGTTACTATGAACAATTTGGTAAAATTGTTCCCAAAATTCGGTCCACTTGCATATATCTCCAAACAAAAGGAGCTATTGTCAGCTTAGGCAATTTAACTCCAGTTCCATCTGATGGTGCTACGACTGTCTGGGAAACTGTTTCTTGAGTTCCGGTCGATTTCCTTAGCATGCGATCTTTCTTGCTGAGAATCTCAGCGAGAATGCGCGTAGCAACGTCCTCGTATTGTAAGACAGCGTTATACTCGACCTCGAACTCCTCCGTACGGTATATGCGGCTCAATCTCGTTGTTCAGGTTTTAAGCTCTTCGTTATTAGCCTTCAGCCTCTCATATATGGAGTTGAGCTGGTCATAGGAGGCAGAGGTCGTTAGCGAGGAGTCACTTGCTCGTTTATAATCTAGTGTTCTGTGCTCGCCGCGACGTCCGCTGCGACTTCAGTCGCTCCATGCCGCTTCAGTGACTGGTAGCCGTCGTAGGGTCCTGGTTTTCAATCCCGAGTTTCGGCACCAATGTTTAGACGATGGCGTTCAGACACTGCGATCAGACTCAACTCCGTCTTTAAGGTATAAGGCAAAAAAACACTTATTTATTAACTGCGTTCGGAAGCGTCTGCGTCACTTGAGCGTCCCCGCGTCCCTCGCTCGCGCTCTTCTCGTTTCCTTGTCCCAGCCCAGAACGTGAAAAATAATCAACAATGCATCCGCTCCTGCGTCCGCCCATGCGTCCATTCGTCCGTGCAGCCATCCATGCGTCCGTTCATGCATCTGTCTGTGTGTCCGTTTGTCCACCCATTCAACACTCCAAGTACCACCATCTCGCATCTTCTCATCATATATTCCACATATAGAAACACCGCCATCCAGCGGACATTCGAAGGACTGAACGAGGGGAGGCACACGCACACTTTCTTACGGCTTGCGCTTTGTGTCTACTTCCTACCTTTAACCACCTCGAGTTCACTGTATTCATGGCACTGCGGCCCAACGCTCTTTAAACCTTTTTAAAACCTGGGAGGTTATGCCCAGCGAGTATAACGTAGCAACCCTTCTTTGTCTTCTGTGCGTTGTTGAACAATAAAAATTTCCAGCGTGTGCTTTAACTAAAAGCCAAATTTTCCTGTCTCTCAATCCCCCATAGCAGCCATATGCATGTACACTGAGCATTATTTTTTATTGTGTAACGACGCACAGAACAAATCTCTCACCGGCACCACCTTGGAGGTCAAAATGTTATACTTGTTGCACACTGCTACATTGACTACGAGGGACGAATAAGTGCCGCTATAAAAAGCTTTGCCCCTAAAAATGATGGTACGTTGACGCTGATCCATGAATTGCAGACTCTCTTTCTATTGCTTCGAGAATAGGATGATTAAGACTCAAGTCGGTGTGCCTTGCATGGCACAATAACGGCTGCGAACGGTGAGCACGAGAAAAAAAGCACTGAACCCAAGTGCTTATCTGACACGAAGAATTAAGCTTTCCTCATTAGTATCTCTGCACAAGTATCCTGCAATAGATTGCAAAAGTCATCTGCTGAAGTGCGACACGATAAGTCAAGCATTGACGTACCGGAAAATCTGAAAACATATGCCATTCGTTTTTGTTTTCAAGCCAAAGCCGAAATGCCGATACACTTATCACCTCCTTTCCTAATGTTGTACGACCATTTAAGTTTAGCTTCTGAACTTAGTTTTCTGGGATTATTGTATTGTTAAATATAGGTGTGCATGTGCACTTTTTTTTTTTGCAATGTTCTGTATGGTTGCAACTCCAAATATTTGTAACAGGCCTATTGTGCTTTCACTCATGCCCTGCTCATTACTGCGCCATCAGAAGTGCTGGCCCGAAGTTAGCAAGTGAAAGAGGGTCTACACTTGTGAACTTGAAAAAGTTTAACCAAAAGTGATTAGCTTTTTTAGTTCTTTTCTAATTAAGTACGGATTCCCGTTGGCTGTATACCGCATTGTTGGTCACGCTGTTTAGGAACTGCTGGTTTCATGTCACCATAGCGACACTGACTGTTACAGGTATACGCATGGTCTGACAGTTCTAATTATTTGTTTCGAAAACTTTACTCTACGCATCCAGTTACTTTGTTTGCAAAAGGTTAGCAATACCATTTACTTTTCAATATTCATCGCAAGTTAATAGCGAATTGAACTTCGAGCAGCGTTGTTAAGCTTTTCTGCCATTCTTCACGTAGCTTCCAGGAACAGGCTTTACGACAGCCTTTTCTATAGCTCCATTTTCGACATTCGGAAGCCCTGCTATACTCTGATGCACAATAAGATCCGTTTATTTTCTTATTTTAACAGTCTGTGCTGCTCTTTTTTTCCAGACAGGTTAGCACACGAGCCGTCATTTTGAGGTTGTTGCTGCTTGCTAAGTTTCGACATAAGTGAATAGATGTTGGCAGTCACTGCACACAAGACAACAGTTTCTGGTAGAACTTTATTTTTTGGGAGTGATAACCTTAATCAACAGAAATTAGGGCCCTAGCCTCAGCGCAGAACAAAGCCATCAACGTATTTAGTAACGACATCAGTATAGCCAATAATGCGTCAATATACAACCATATGCCACACGTACAAGCGAAGAACAACGTTATTGAAAACCTACAGACCCTGAACCCGATGAAGGTATAGGGGCGCTATTTCTAGTCTCTCGCTTTGTTGTAGTAACTATACAATAAATGTAAAAAAAGGAAAGTAGATAGAAAGACAAGTTACCGCCGGCAGAGATCTAACCTACAATATTCGAATAACGCATCCGGTTCTCAATCATTTGTGAAATAGCATGGGCCATGCCCACATCCGAATTATCTTTGCACATGTGAACTAGGCAGAATCAGCCCGCGCTGGAAGTAGAGGAGAGGGTGAGTGGCCTGTAAATCACACTAACTTCAGAAGAAAAGTGCTTGTTTTCTTTGTTAGACACATTAATATCAGAACTGACTGACAATAATGCCAGGAAAAAAGATACGTGAAGCAATCGTAATGCGAAGAAATCTAAGAAGTTAACACATAGTGTTAAGCAACGCTTGTTAGAGCTGAGACGTTGGTATTATTGAAATATGATGTGCACGCTACAGTTTATTGGTGTTTCTATGTATGAATAGTTGACTATGTCTTGTGGAGCTATAGCTGTACGTATATAATGTATATTATGTTAATAACTAAACGAATAAACACCCTGGGACCACAGTTCACTTTGTCTTTTTCTGAAAGTGTTTTTCTGAAAGTGTTTGGTGTATTGGCATGGCTCTGTGGTAGAATACAGGATTCTCATGTGAAGTATCTTGCGACAATATTGATGTGAGCGTTCACTTCAATTTTTTGCTTCTATCTGAATTTTTCACCCATTGATGATGCGGCCGGCATGAACGCAGCATTTGCTTCGGAACAAGCCTTTTCCCGCTATTGATTTTATGTTTTCAAAGCAGTACTTAACCACTATATTAGGAAAACCGTTGGTTTTCTAAGCGGACATGACTCTCAGGCTGTGCCTGGTTGCCACCTCGTCAGCGTGTTTGGTGGGCCGGAGCTGGCCATCTAGGCTTGTGGTGAGGGGAGGGGGGAGGCGGGGGTTTCTCTGCCAGGTTTCCCTGAACGGTGACTGTCCGAAAAGGTCTTGTTGGGGAGGGCCTTTACTGCTTTCCCAAAAGATTTGGTCAACGGTTGCAATTGGTGTCTTGCAAAGAATGCACGTAGATGAAAATAGGGCTGAGTAGAGGCGTCGCTAGATGTACAAAGAAGAGAATGAGTGGGTTTCAAGCCGCCGCCAAATATTTTGTTGGGCTTTGTGTAGCTGCGGGTATGTAGGTGGTATTGTTCCTGTTGTTAGCTTGTAGTGCGGCGTGTTGTAGTGAAAGATGAGGAATCTTCGGTTTGCTTCTCCGTCGTGGTCCGAAGTCTGGCCCACATCTCGGCTTATGAATCTTCGGACTTGTCTTTGGGCGGGATTATTACCGGGAAGGCAAGTTGTATGAAACTGCTATCTTCATCATCGGTGCTGCTGGCGGTGGTGCTGCCGGAGGTGTTACGTGCCACTTCGGGAAGATGGCGGAGGAAGCGTACCCTGGTTGGGGAGACGATGCTTGTGCGAATCGGATGATGGCATATTTAGAGTCATTGATGACTGTTTGGAATCCAGCCATTGCAGCAAGGGCCCTGGCGGCTTCTCTAGCCACGTTTGGTTGCTGTGCGGGTGTGGAGCCGGGGTATGTTGTGGTTGGCTATTTATATACAGGGTTGCGTGTCGCTGATACATTGATTGAAAAGACATGTCTGGGGGCATCGCATCTGGCCGCATCTACATGAGCAGCTTTTCTGTTTGCATAGTAAGGACTGTTATCATCCTTGGCGCAAATCAATCGTCTACCGTTATGAAAGGCGGACAGCATGTCCTTTGCGAGCGGCTGCACCATGGAGTGTTTTTTTTTTTATCAAGGTTGGTAGCGAGATCAAGTCTGATCTACTTGGTGATGAAGGGATACAGATACGATGGAGTATCCATCTTCCGGCTTTACTGCCATGCAATCATTCGATTTGTGTAGTTCGGTGAGCTTTGATAAGTTCGCCTAATGCATCGTGAATTCTAAGACTAAGGAATTGCGTTGTCGATGAGGTGCGGGAGAGGCCCAAGGCGATCTTGTGGACTGTGCATGCAAGTCTGTCTACTTTTTCTTTTTGAGTCTTGATGAGTTGTAAGCACGGTGAGGCATACGTGATCCTTGTAGTTACGAAGACGTATAACAAATGACGAAGTTTCTTTTCCTTCAGGTCGTGCTTTAGCACTCAGATTCTTGCTGAAAGCCAGGCAGTTCGAGTGATGATGACCACAAGCCTCTTTGTTGCGACGATATTGTTCATTCTGGCTTGTAAGTTGAGGTCGAGAAAGCACATGTGCTGCACCGTCAGTGTTTTGGATCCGTCAATCCTGATAGTGATGGTTGGTGGTGGTGGGTGTTTAACCTAACGGTACTCTTGAGGGCGGAGAAGGAGGAGTGCAGATTTCTCCAAGGAGCACGCGAGACCCACTTGTACAACGTGTTCGACGACGTTGTCGACGGCCTGTTCCAGTGCCTCGTCGGTCTGTCTTTTGCATTTGGCAGTGATCCACACGTCACGTTGTCCGCGTATAGGTTGTGTCGGTTGTTAGGAATGATGTCTAGTGACGTAAGGAGTTTTCTCACCACAAGGATGAAAAGGAAAGGTGAAAGAATGGCTCTCTTTGGCGTGCCTTTGTTGGATAGGGAAAGTTATACAGTGCGGCCGTGTCACAAGGAGCACACGTTTGTAAGTAGGTGCTCCGGTGTTTGTCGCAGTCAAGTGTTGTGCTATCGCTTCATGTGTTACGGTGTCGAAAACCTTGTGCAGGTCTATGCATAGCAATGCCCGCCTGCTTGCACACACGGAATCTTTCAATAGATCGTGGTGGATTTGTACCAACGCGTCGTACGTACACAAGCAGGCGCTAAAACTAAGCTTGGCTGGAGGAAAAAGGTCTTGCTTTTGGTAAAAAGTGTTTTTAGGTGCGCAAGAACCACGTGCTCAAAGAGCTTGCCGAGTCATGACGTCAACGAGATCAGGCGAAGATTTAATATATCTGTAAACGCTCTGCCCTGCAACTTCACAAAATGTTCTGGTCATCATCATCGCATGAAAATCCAGGATTTAATACTGTTTATTTTTGTATATCACGCTATTCGTTATAAAAAAATGCTGTAATTTTGCCGCAAGGGCTAAGCAATGAGTAAGGCAGTGAAAAATTGCATTATGACACGAAGAAGGCCAAGCAGTGTGGTACTTGCAGCGGGCCGCTAAAGCAAAAAGAGTGATGGTAAAAAAATAAAGGCAGATAGGCGAAGTTAGTGTTGAAGGAGCGAAGCAGCGTACACCTAATCACGAATTGTGGCCTTCTATTTTGTTGTTGTTAACAGCCATTTATTTTGTTGTTGGTAACCTTTTGCTGCCATGTGCTTTGATTCATTGGTGGTTAGATGTTGGTGTTTCAGGGGCGAAGCTCCTGTAGCTGGGGCTCGTTCTCTCAGCGGTGTAGCCACTAGTTCTCATTTTGATGGAGGCGATATGCTTGCGGACCTTGCACTGTGTGATGCCTGTTCACGTTAAAGACCGATTGGTGGAAATTTTCGAAGCCAACCACAATTAAAATAAATGTTCGACGCTCTTGATCAATCAAGAGAGTGGCGAGAACAAAGGCTGGTGAGCCTTACAAGGGTTTCCGTTCCCTCATACACCTCAGACAGTGTGCGGAAATCTTTAAAGTACATCACGCTGAAGCACCAGGCATAGCGACACGCAAAAAATTAAAGAAAAAAGTTTTACACTCAATATAGCCAATGTGCGCATGCATAATATTTGGATGTTTACATAATCATTGTATAATATTTGAAAAATATCCAAATTTGTGATGCACATTGCTTTTTGTATAAATCAAAATTTTATACACATACCGCGTTACTCATCTTAATAGCCCGATTTTCAGTCCATGAAACGCCACGTATATTGACAAACAGCCTGCCCCAACGAAAGAAAGCTTTGCTCGTTATTCCTTATCAATACGCTCTGGAGCACTGCCAAGAAAGAAAAACAGCTCGAGTTCCAGGAAAGGATTTGTTCGTGTGCTTTTTTTTTTCCCAATGTCTAAACTGGTTCTTCTCTACTTCAATTTTAGAGCATGTGTCTTGTTTAGCCGTATCTGCACATACATGCTTCATATATCGCTTCTGCTGCTGTTGCCTTACTGGAGGCCGATATACAGAGGGAGTCGAGCGGAACAGCTGTCATCATACGTATTTTATTTTTTATTTCTTGTTATCAACTATTCTTTTTTTCTCGCATCAGTATTGAAGACGCAGGAAGTTTTCAGGTCATTAGTTCCTCCAAATGTTCCTCACAGAAATTTTATTTCTATACAATTTCGCTGTCTTCCATGATGGTAGAATGCTTCTGTCGTGTGATGCTGCTTCAATTTTTCTGTTTTGTTCAGAGGAGTCGACGCTTCCGGAAAGAATCGGGTCAACGACTCGGATAGATGTCATGACGAAACGCGCCGGAAACTCTGGCAAGGCTGTCATCTCTACATTGTGCATTTGCTGTACGACACTACGCGCTGCGAATGCAGGCTATTGTGAGTTCATCCTGCAGCATCAACTTCGTCATTTTCGCTGCACTACTGCGGAGAACGATAAATACACGCACACTATCACTCCAATGCAGCATCATTTTTTTTTCATCAGAACTTTGTGATGACTTCAGTATTTCAGCTGTGGCATCACTTGTCAAAAGCCAGGACAGGCGTGTGCAGAAATGTTACCTCGAACGTACACGTGGGTCATCTGCGTATTTGCATGTGCCGTTCCTCAAATTTATGTTAGTGTACGTTTTTTCCCCTTATATCGTTTCTTTCGGAACCATCACTACGCCTGTTTCAAACCACATCTGATAGCCTGCATCCTTGCTCAGATATGCTCCTTTCTCAGTTATTGGATGTCCTTTTATGTTACATTCTGTTCGTAAAACCACAACTGTTTAACTTCCTGTCGATCCTGCAGCCAGGTTCTTGGCCGATCCCCCTTTGTGGGTGTGTGCCAGTATTATAAGGATTATAATCATCAACATAATTATGCGCCGTCGATCTAGGCTTGCCGGAGATGAGCCATTTATCAGCTAGCAATCTGGTCGTTTATCGAGGTGACTTCTAATTTCCCTTTATCATATTTACCTTTTGATCTCTAGGAACGCGTGATCGTCATTTTTATCCGTAGCTAGTGAAATATTGCCCAGCCGAATGCTTGGGAAGAGGTACCAAGGTCGGCAAGGAGGGAGCAAACAATTTGGACGGAACATTACGCAACGTGAACTAAAGATCAATAGAAAAAAAAAGGAAAAAAGAAAGAAAGAAGGGAAAGAAAGAAAAAAATACGGTGGGGTTTTGTGAATCGTTTTGTCATTTTCTTTGACGCCAGGGGTCCCTGAGGACATCTCCGTGTCCTACCTGGGCGCAAAGTTAATGCTTATAATTTAGACAATTGATTGATTCTTATGTGGGATTTGACATTGTAAAACCACCATATGATTATAAGAGACGCCGTAGTGGAGGGCTGCCTAAATTTCGACCATCTGGGGGCTCTTTAACGTGCGCCCAAATCTGAGCACGCGGGCCTACTGCATTTTCACCTCCATTGAAAAAGCTCTAGGCCCGTGTAGGCCTGCGGGTCAGCAGCCGAGCACCTTAGCCACTAGACCACCACGGCGGGGCTAATCTAAACAAAGCGCAGCACGTACGGAGAGCTTCGGATTTTTGATGGAGGCGAAAATGTTTGAGGCCTTGTCGTTATAGTAAGGTTCATGGTAAATAATCTCAGATCATCCAAATTCTCTTAACCCACGACTACTGCGTCTCTCATATTCATATCGGAGATTTAGAACGTGAAACCACAGCAGTTATTGTCATTACAGATGGCTTCGTAAGAATTTATCGTTATCCGATTGATTGTATAGGCTACAAAATCATAGGCACGTCAATACAAGTGGCACGCCCTTTACCTTTTTGTCTACCAGTATGGTGTTAAAGTATCTCTGGCGTTTTTGGCGCTAAAACATGTGAAGCTAGGGAACCCTGCCACTACTTTCATTGGTGATGAACATGGACCAGTTTGAATACCTGCCAGGTCTTTCGTGGTCCGCGTCGGCCTCATCGGCCGCACCGAGAAAGCGTACGGGCCCTTACTGTGACATCGAAGACACCGATGTCTACTCACTGATGGATGAAGGGCTATCTGATGACGAATTCGAACATGTAACGAGCTGAAATTCAAGAGTCGAAGAGACACAGCACCATTGCCTATTCAACTCCTGACACACCGAATGAAAGATACCCGGGAAGGCCCGAGTCCAACACGTTCATTTTCATTCCTGATGAGCCCAATGATAACATGAAGCGACTAAGTGGCAATCTGTTTCGCCGCTGCTCCATGGACTGGTGCCAAATAAAATTATCGACGCCAGAGTGAACCCGTGTAAAACGTCATGGCGATTGATGTTTCGCATGCTGTCACGCCGAACATGCTACGATACGGTAAAGAACTCAATGAAATCAACGTTTGTTCCGACGTCCCGGTGAGCTCTTACGTCGCCACTGGTGTCATCTACAACGTTGATGCTGTCATTCCCAGCTCCAACTTGTGCGGTCTGGTAAAGCTAACTGGTGAAACCAGCGTCATCACCAGGGTTCTTCGTTTGGGTACCTCACGCTGCTTGAAAGATGATTTTAGAGGCACCTCTATTCATTTGCACGCAAATGTGCACCTCTTCCATCATCATGTAAGAACTTCTGTGCCAAAGTCAGTGCAGTGTCTTGACCACATGAAGCTCGATAACATAAGTAGTGTTCGTGAACACTAGTGAGTATGTTCTCACGGCGCTGAAACCCATACCGCGAACAGTTGTAAAGCCAATGTTCTTAAGTGCTCTAATTGCATTTGACCCCACGACGCTTCCTCAAAAGATCGCCTTAAAATGAAAAAAAGAGAGAGATAGCCGTAATGAGACAAATGGCAAGAGACCATTGATCGCACAGCGTGGCCACCGCAACCGTCAAAAATGGCGCCATCGACGCCGAAGTTCATTAGTAAAATTCAATGCCTTCGCATCATCCGATGACCTGCTTCGCCTTCTTCATTACCCGGACTTTACAGGCCTGGCATGAACCAATCATGTCAGAGTGTTTGTTTTTTTCGGACTGTAAATATTTTAGTTCTACTTTGAGCGCTTCTTCATTCTAAAAAGTTGAACTGAGGCATAAACGGAAAGAAAGACAGGATGTCTGAGAAATAGAGTGCGTGTGATAGATAAACAAAGAGATAAGAAAAGATAGAACTTTCACAGTGTCTTTTTCGGCGGGGTGGCGTTGCCGCCCAGGAGCGGTAAAGTAAAATAAGTCGTCAGGACCATGGCCCCCGCGATAAACCTCGGTAACGCACTCTTGCTACTTGTCCGTTTCATTCGGCACATTTATAACAGTATAGGACTAAAGTTTTGTCAATGTCTGAACACACTATTAAATGGTCACATTATCCCAAGGCTCGTTGAAAGCCTGGACACTACTCGTAGAATTCACCTTAGCATGCGACCTTAGAAGGACTTTGAGGTACATGTATTGTGCGATGTTAATCGCACAGTACACGGGCCTGTACCATTCCGCCACCGTTGAAATGTTGCTGCCGCGCCTGGCATGAAGCCCTTGACCTTTGGGTAAGCGGACGAGTACTGTGGCTGCTGTTCCACCGAAGCGGACGAGGCCACAGTTTAGGACACTTAAGCGGATATCCACTAAACTCTCCCAGCCCTGTTACACATGGTCGCTGATATTAGTTTGTTTCAGGCAAGCTGCCCTATTTTAAGAGAGTGTTCAACGCACCTTACTCAAGCATTCTATCGCAGAGCCAAGCTGATGCGTCAGGTTTAGAATTATAACAGGAGACCCAAAGATTATATATGAACTAAACTGTCTGTGAGGTCGCTTACCCAAGTTATGTCATCAGCGGCCTTTTTTTTGTGTAATAAGAAGTTTTAGGCGGGTGCCTCTTCCCACTACACCTCTTGTAATGCATGCTATCAAAGAAAATGTCTGTATATTGCTACAGTGATGCTGCTTTTTATAAAGATGGTTGGATTTCAGTGTAGAAGCCGGTTACTAAGATTTTGAACGTTAAAATGCAAATAACAAACTGTCGCTACGTTTGAACACTGAATTCCAAGACGTATTGAAACATCCAAGTCTGTCCCGAAAAGCAGAAAGAGTTCCTCACTAAGTGCTCATACTTATTCGTGTTTGTTTCATTGTAAACCTATACCAACATGCCCGCCCCGCTGTGGTTAAGGTAGTTGGCTAAGGTACTCGGCTGCTGACCCGCAGGCCACGGGTTCGAATCCCGGCTGCGGCCGCTGCATTTCCGATGGAGGCGGAAATGCTGTAGACTGGCATGTGCTCAGATTTGGGTGCGCTTCAAAGAACCCCAGCTGGTCGAAAGCTCCGGAGCCCTTCATTAAGGCGTCTCTCATAATTATATGGTGGTTTTGGGAAGTTATATCCTACATATCATATAATCAACCAACATGCCCAACTGGCAGTCATACTAAAGTCCCCATAGAATCATCATTGGAACGAAATAATTGCAATGCGCTGATAAGCGTGATGAAGTGTGTAATTAACAACTACAATACGCAGTCGAAGGAACGTAACGTCTAAGCATTTATCTCGATGTGCTTTTTTAAACGAAAAAAGAAATGATCAATAAACAAAAATATTGTGAAAAAAAACACAAAATTACGTCATTTCGCCATTGCTTAAATGGAATTCTTCTCGAATGTACGCCAGTAGGGCAATCATGAAGCTGATAATAGCCCTATTCAGGAAACGGCAGAGGCCGCTGGCGCTGTTTGTGATTATTCGCACGCAGTGAAGGTGAAGGAGAAAGGCTGACTTTTTACGGGCGAAGCTCTTTATAGCGGCACCCGTTTGTCCCTCGTAGTCGTAGTAGTAGTGTATAACCAGTCTTACATTTTGACCTTCAAGGTGTGGCCGGTGGGAGATTTCTTCCGTGCGATGTTGAACAATAAAAATTCGCAGCGTGCGCGTCAACTAAAAGCCGAATTCTCCTGTCTCTCATTCCCCATTAGCAGTCATTGGCATGTACATTGAGCAACATCTGACAAGAAAGGGTTGCTACGTTATACTCGCTGGGCGTAACCTCCTTGGTTTTAGATAGGTTTAGCGAGCGTTGGGCCCCAGTGCAATAAATACAGTGAACTAGTATATACCATGAACTCGAGGTGGTTAAATGTGGGAAGTAGACACGAAGCGCAAGCCGTAAGAAAGTGTGCGTTTGCCACCTCTCGTTTAGTCCTTGGAATGTCCGCTGGATGGCGGTGCTTCTATACCAGGAATATATGATGAAAAGATGCGAGATGGTGGTACTTGGAGTGTTGAATAGATGGACGAACGGACACACAGACAGATGCATGGACGGACTCATGGATGGCTGCACCGACGAATGGACGCATGGACGGACGGAAGCAAGAGCGAATGAACGAACGGATGCTTCGCCCCACTCTCGATCATTCACTTCGTCGATATGCTGCCATTCTCTTCTCAAATAAGAGACTTTTAAAGGTCAAACAAGCTGTATTTGTTCAGACATTTTTATAAGTTTACGTCATCGGAGTTCTGAATAAGTACTTATATACTTGACTCATATTGCGTATGAATTTTTTGCACATTTCGCTATAGCTGTTGGTACGCACGAAGCCGATCGAGTTCAAAACGTTGTCCTCTTAAATCCCGTTGACTTGAACAATTAGAGCATTACAGACGTACGCTTTTAATGTAAGCCAGTGCTTTCCAGTGAGGTTTTTCGCAATTATTAATACATATTTTTTTCTATTGCTTCGAAGATTACATTGAAGTATGTATTCACTATCATGTGCACAATGTTTTACGATATACATGGGATATGTTGTCCGTTATGTGTCCCACATGTCATAATTCATGTGCATACTGATTAGAGTCTCTATAATAGCCGTATTATTAGAACACTGGTTATTAGAACACTGACACCTTTCCAACGCCATACTCTGTAGCATTTTATACTAATGTGAGCAATGTATGCGTTGCGCGCCCGATCCCTTCAAAACATAAGGAGCAGCCGGCCCCGGAGTTTTGCGGCATCTCTAACCTAATATATAAAAAAAAAAACTGAAGGCTACAACTTCTCGTACCCTTACATACGCACACGTGCCAATCACAAGCGCAGACCAGTCAGTGGCGCGCGAGTGCCTGCTGCGTTTGAATGACTACGGTGTTTACGATGAATGCGCAGAAATTCAATTATTGCAGAGTTCGTGCTTCCACCCAACCTTTCAAAAGCCACCTTACAACGAAGCGGCGTGGCATCAGCCGTGTCTGAAACCTCACTATCCATACCACAGTCTTTCTCATCTTACCTTTTTTTTTCAAACGTGGGAAACAGTCATTTGGACTAGTTTGCAACAATTCATTTTGAATCCAAAATGTGGGGCGCAGTACCGAACACGGACAGCAGGAGAAGACAACGACACAGGCGCACACTCACAGCTGCACAATTGGAAGTTTATTGAAGGGGCAACACACTAGATAGTTTAAGAATTGGGAAAACAAGACACTGGGTCTCAAGCTGCGTTGCGTATACGTTGCTCTTGCATTCAGAGGATCCGCGGAGTTTGAGAACTGCGTCAAACGCAGACGCGAATGGTGGATCATGCAGCACCGTGGCTCGAGCTGCATCTGCTTTGTCTCGCTCGCGAACCCGAGGCGCCTTAGGGGCCAATGCTAGTTTTCGATTTCCGGGCCTTGCGTCAAGACGAACGCAAGAGCCCAAGATTGGCTTGGCTTCTGCGCAAGGGCCCCGGCGCGTCGCTAGCTTCTTGGGTCTCCAAGCTTCCTGGGACGCCAATGCTTTAAATGTCTATTCAAAGCTTGCACATGAGCCACGTGGCATGGTTTCTTTCGGGTGAAAAAAAAAAAACCAAACCAAATGACAATCCAAACTAGATGAAAAAACCACGAATTCAGATACTTCTAAAAGAAAAAAAAATAGGAGGGGGGGCCAGAGAATCTTGTCTATTGTAGTACCCTTCAGACGGAGTGCACTATAAGAGAAGGAGTTCTACACGCTGCACTAAATATTTTACTTTTGAACGCCCCTCCCTGCCAGTCATGTTTTTTTTTCAATTTCTTCTCCATTTTCTTATCGTTGAGACAAATGACCATTCATGCACTTTTTTTTTGTCTAATACGGATAAGCCTTCTGTTCTTTAGGCGAGATAAACCTCGAGTCATGTGCCTAATGTGTGAGCAATGTACGCATTGCCCCTTCCATAAACTTCCATTTGTGAGTGTGTCGGTGTCGGTGTTTTATTTTGTAGTCCTTTTTTGTTCATTGATATGATATACATATAAGAACACGTTGGCACACAAGTAAGGCACCACCTACTTCTTAGCCGTTACATTTAAAGAAGGGAAAAGAAACAGCAGCGCAGGAAATATGAAACACACAAGTAAAAATATGTAAAAAACACACTCGTACGCACATATATAACATGTTAAACGTCTAAGGAAATGCCCAAAAGCCAGTGAATAGTGTGTCTGATAATGTCTCTAGTTACCAATGAATCGAACGGGCACTTTTTAGGTACTGCGATCGACTTTTTTTGCTTTTAAGACACAGTTTTTTATAACTTGAAGGTTTCCGTAGCGGCGTTATACACGCCAAACCAGTTTCGAGTACGATGGAGGCGGAAATGTTGTAGGCCCCGTGTGCTCAGATTTGGGTGCACGTTAAAGAACCCCCGGTGGTCAAAACTTCCGGAGCCCTCCACTACGGTGTCCCTCATAATCATATGGTGGTTTTGGGACTTTCAACCCCACAAATCAATCAATTAATCAATCAGTTTCGAGTAAGCGCAGCGGCTTTGAAATGTTCAGTCGTCACATGCGAATTTATATACGCCTTTTCTGAACCATTGATGCCCTCTTCACAATAAGCTTGTGTGCAATAAGCTGTTGCTTATCGGGGTGACTTGTCATGTCACGCAGCCACATTTCACTGTCGACTGCAGATACGAACGCAGGATCATCACTGTTGCCTGAAGTAATTGAAGTGCTTCACTGTCAAGAATGCACAAGAAGCTGGAATTCCCGTCATGGAGGAAGGCAAGCATTAGGAGGGAGTATTGCGCAATCTTGCAACGAAGGAAGAAACGGGGGAAAGCGTAGATAAAGAAATCAAGGAGGAAGTACAAAGGAACAAAAAAAAGGAGAAGAAGAGGCACAAAGAAATGGAAAAAGAAAACGTAGTACATTAGGCATGCACTCGCAAAGCGTCTCTTGCACCGATTTCTGAAGGCGGTAGTCAGAAGAGTGCTATATATTCAGAACGAGTTCCCCTTCGTCACACAATTCCTGCGCACGTCTTGCCCTACAATGATATACGAGATATATAATCAGCTTGCGCAAAGCCTGCTGCGGAAACTGTCTTCCTCGACGTATAGCAGATGTAATAAAGCAGACCTTTATTGCAAATATTGTCCACTTTTTTTGTCCACTCGATTGGTCTGTCAATACCATCCTGCCCATGGACTTCTGTTGAGAGGTCAATTAACTCGAACTTCGCACGGCACTTCATTTCGTAAGCAGTTCCCAGAAGTCACTGATATGGCCCGCTTCTCAGAATTGGGGTAGCGCAAGTGCTCTTTCCCGAAGATGGCAAACAATGCTCCATCTGTAGCTCTCGAATCTTCTTTTTCGTCCTGTCTCACCTTGTTTGCTACGGATCGTTATGCGAGTCAGTTTTTTCGCCCACGACCGCTTCGTGGCTATCTTATCCTCTATTTTCACCATATAGATTCACTCGTGCCTTATTGACCTGGCGAGAGGTCAAACGAACATAGTTACCAATTCAAAATAACAGAAGTAATGACCGCGCAAAGGACATCCCTGTTTCTTATGACCTCGCAGCAGTATTGCGTCGTCAGTGATTCGCTTTTTTTTTGTTGACCACAACGGGGATGCATCATTGCTACGGCCGAGCGATTCTCGGCAGCGGCCAACAATGGTGCCTCTGAACAGTGGGGAAACCTGAGAAACAGTCGCTCAAAGCGTGCCTCCTAAGAGCCGTATCACTATGTACGCAGTAATCTCAGTCAAGGTGTAGAGTGGCACCTTTATAGGCTCCCTCGAAGACAAGGTTGAGAAGCGATGACCTCTGTAATAATGAAGCGCTAAATATTGATACGGTTCGGTACCTATTGGGAAGCGAGATGGCTGGTTTCTTGGCTTCTCGAAAGTGAACGCGAAGCTCTACAAAGTAATGTGGACGAAGGCTTCGCCTGGCTTTACTTCATCTACTGTGCAATCTCCACTAAGCAGCAGGCATTGACCACCGACGCGGTCCCCACAAATTACACTTCACTGTCTTCTCCATGGCCCATCCAAGCTTGGCGTGAAGAGACACGTGTATTGAGAAGCAAGTATGCGCTAACCTCGCCGTTCCACGTTGCACGTTCACACAATTTACGAAGAAAGTAAACACAACAGAGAAACGCGTGCTTCGGCTTAAAGTCTTCTTAAGCCAATTCTGAAGACACCGGGTCACGCGAGGCCAGGATTCCGGTTCACGAGGGGCTAGTTCCTTAAACGTCCACCACGTGCCGCATGAAGTTGAACCCTTCCCCCGCTCGCTTTTTTCTCCTCCCACCACGACGCTGACGAGTTCCCTACGGAAATGGTTTTGCTCTTCAACCTGTTCTTGCCCACCCCTCATTGTGGGAACCAAAGAATAGCGCCCCGCTGCCAGCGCATTCTTACCCCTGCGCCGTGCTCCCCACCGGGTTGCAGAAATTAGGTGCCTTTTCTCATCTTCTAACCACTACCACCACCGTTTAAACGCCGGCCGGTTTAGAGTACGCGAACATGTTCCGGACCGGCCATGAACGGTTTTTCAGACTGAGGACTTCTGTATTTCTTTGGCTCTGTTGAGCTCGAGTCCTCACAGTTTTACTATATAGTCATAGATAATTTATATACGAAGAAGCTACGACCAACCGCATTACATTCTTTAGTTTGTTTCTTGTCGTAGGTAATCTACATTATTCATAATATCAGGTTCAATACTTAATTTGTGGCTAAGCCATATTCTTTGCCGACAAGAACTTTTTCTAGGGCAGAACAAAGTTTTTTATTCTTCTTTTTTAAGCTAATAGGCTATTGTAAAGCATGCAAAAATTAAAGATGTTAGTACAACTATTTTCACAGGAGAACCATGTCCACATACTGGACACTGTTATTCAGTTGTTGAACATATAGGTACACACACTCTGGCATTCTCTTTGAAAGAGCGCTGCTTTTGGCCCTGTTAGGTTAATAGCCTTATAAAACACAAGCGAGGTTTGTTTTGACCCAAGAAAGTTTCTCAGGCTTGGCTGTAGCACATAGCGTTCAGCACCACAAAGTAAACAATATGTAGAAGAGAGCATGTCTATTTTGTCCACAATTCAACTTCATCAGACGCCGATCCCCCTCGTGCTTCATGCTGTTGATAGATTCCCAGCATGTCCCAGTTTAATTTTTCTATGACTGGGCTTGAAGAGTGTCCCGTCAAGCCACCTCTTGTTTTCTTTCTTCCTTCTATATTGAGCACGATGTGCAGCAATTGCATCTTAGTGTCGAATGTACTGGACGTAAGCAATTCTCGCATTGCCAGCAAAATTTTGATTACAAAGGCTACGTTTTTTTCTACGATGTATCGAAAAGACATCACAGAGCTCGGACAATTTAAATGTTTTCAATGGTGCAAAGATGTCTCCTGAAATACTTTTGTATACTTGACCGTATCGTGCGCTCGTATTTTCGCGTATATTACGCAATTACTTCTGGTGGCCAATGAATAGGTTGATATATATGTGGGGTTTAACGTCTCAAAACCCCCGTATGATTATGAGAGATGCCGTAGTGGAGGGCTCCAGAAATTTCAAACACCTGGGTTCTCTAGCCTGCACCCAAATATGAGCACATGGGCCTACAACATTTCCGCCTCTATCGAAAATGCAGCCGCCGCAGCCCGGATTTCATCCCACGACCTGCGGGTTAGCAACCGAACACCTTAGCCACTAGACCACTGCGGTGGGGCGGCCAATAAATAGCTGGGGCTGAAGGAAGAACTGCTATTAAAAACATGTTACTCGACCCTTACAGAAGCTGTCAAAGTAGTTTAAGTTCCGACTGTAGCTCTGTTTACTTTTCTGCATCACTTTTTTGTCATGTTTTGTCAATACTAAGTGTATGTACCACCCTGCTGAAATCACCAAATGATGATTGCAGTAACTGTAAATAAATAGTAATAATAATAATATGTTCAAAACACTAGTCATGGGGTAGGAAAGGAATATGCTTGAAAACCACATGGTAACGCTCCGAGATTGTACTGTCCAGTTATCCCTTGTGGAAGCTCTTTCACTTTGTTATTTCTTTGTAGCGCTTATTCTTGGCGTAAATGTACATAAGGAACTCAGTATACTTCCATAGAAAAAAAACAAAAAAACAACAGACGCTCAGGACGGACAGCACAGTTACAGTGTAAGCTGGAGGAGCGGCTTTTATAGACCTTCTTGTAATTTAGTGTTAGCATCTAATTGCTGGCATCTCATTGCAAGCGTCTTATTTTATAAAGTCCCCAGCATATTTCCGTAAAGTCTCCTTCAAACAATGGGTGCTTCAAGGGACAGCATGCCCCTGATTGTTTTCGTGCTACTACCTGGCAACATTTAATTAATGAGGTTCACAACTTCAGATTATGCAGCATCGTGTGTTTTACAAAAAATTTGCTACACCTAAAACTATTGTCTTTATCTGTGCTTTTGGCACATTTCAATCACCTTGATATATTAAAAAAAGTAATAGATAATTTATTTATGTAACACTTCATCTGGTGAGATTTCATTGCGACATGTGAAAGTAAATGCCATGGTGTCATTGCGCACATTACAGGTGCTTTTTGCAACAGATAGTCGAATGTGCAACGATCCCCGCGTTGTTGATATATGTGTCGAAGGCCTGTGCACCAATAAAGCAGCTATCAAATGGGGTCATTAGCGTACGATGTAAGGGCTAACATGCTCATCTTAAAACCAATTTTAAACCCACACTGTTTATTTACGTGTACATGTCAAGTACACGCTGTGCAACCCCACCATTCAGTGTGCTGCACGCGTAGCAGACGATCAGCAGACGACGCGCAATGGCTGGTTTCTATTTGACCCCCCACAGAACTGGGGCGTTCTGCCTCTTTTTTATTTTGGGGGAATTCTAGACTGCTCCACAACTGCTCCTGGGCACATTTCCAAAGATGCTATTAACTTGGACCACACAGCTTTGAAAGCGACCGTGAAATGCGCGGAGCGCTGGTAGAGCGTAGATCCACGTGACTAGGGGCTAGGGACATCTCACTCGGAGTTTTCTCACTTTCCATCAAGCTCGAAGTATGATAACCCCCAACTGAAAGTTATCCCAGAACACCTTTTCTCTTGACCTATGTAGGCTTAAGACAAGGCACGATGCATCCATTATAGCGTCAGGACGCTACAACACCGGCGAACATTTCGAGCATCTTTGCGGCCGCAGCCGCTTGAGTTGCGGAGGGCGTGCTTTTCTGCCTTTGGCAAGATGGTGGCGCGCGGCTCCACCTGAGAGCCGCCTCCTCCACTCCAGCAAATGTTACTTTAACCTACTGGCGCACACCTTCTTTTGTTTTCGAAGACAACAGCCAGATGGCGCTCGTGCCTAACGTGCCTCGATGCGCTCGTTCGCCTTCGCTGCACGGATCGAGACTCTCTAACGCAGCGCTTCCAGAATACACTTCACCAATTTTCTAGCTCAGGACATCAAATATACATTCTGTTCACTTTTCTCCACACGCACGACTATCGTCTTTAGACGGCATTTGCAGTGAAACATGCAGATACCCCCCCCCCTTTTTTGCCATTTCATCAAAAATTGGAATTCATTATCTGGTTCTCTTTGTTCATGTCCATCGCAGAGTTTTGTAGCCGAAATTCATCACACATGTGTCAAATAGACTGATCTGTTTGCAAATAGTATTTCTTTGTTCCTTTTTTACATGTTCTGATATCTTTGCCTTAATGCTCGCACGACGTCATTATGTTACCTGTTTGCTTTATTCTCATTGTGTTTGTTATATTTCTCAGTATCTTTGTATAGCCACTCCTGTGTAAATGTTAAAGTATGTGTAAGAATAATAAATAAATAAATAAATAAATAAATAAATAAATAAATAAATAAATAAATAAAAGAAGTGGCAGACTCCACGTACTTTGGAATCCACGTTATGCGAAGCATGCGGAAGAAAAATGACTGTGTTGCAATTTTTTTATTGAGCGACACGTCATGAAATGACGCTAAATTAATGTACAAACGTCGAACACACAAACATATGTTGAAGAGTTGCAGATGTTTATATAACCAGCTGTTTGCACTTGCGCAACGATGCCAACTGGAACATGCGTAATAGCAACACCAGAAGCTGATATGAAGCGCTGATGCTCGCGAAGATGCTTCCCCTGGACACTCCTACATAAATCAACTTCAGGTAACGAGCGCCAACGAACCAAATCTGGCAACGAACCAAATCTGACGTTAACCCGACTTGATGGCCGTATCAAAATAGTACATATGTGATGTTTGCAAAATTGGTTAGGCAGCACTGAAACTACTATTAACGTTTCGCGAAGATTAGCGTCTATTTAAAAAGTAGTTCTGAGACCTGGCGCTCTGTGGTAAAACGCTTCATTGGCACGCAGAATGCTTGGGTTCGGTTCCAGCTGGGACTCGTCGGGTCGACGCTACCGACGTCGGGTATTTCGTAACACTCACGCGTTAAAATTACCCATGTGTGTTCTCGTCGTTCCTGAGCAGATACCAAATGTGAATCACCTGTGGCACATACCCGCATAGCAGCGTCACATACTCGCCCGTGGGTATGTGCCACTGTCTGGCGGGAAGTTTTTGACGACGTACGTGACGGGATTATGACATTATTTGTGTCTTGACAAGCGCGTCGTATTCATCAAACCATCTTACCCTCTTGAGCTAATTTTGGTTCATGCCAAGTAAATGGGGTGACCACGAGAGCACCCAAACGACTAGATAGATAGATATGCTCAAGGTCGCTGAAGTTCAGTAAGAAATATTTCGCATTTAATAAATAAATAAACGAATAAGGAAAATGATCAATATGCACCACTTCAGTTGTCAGAAAAGTCAGGCTGAACTTCCGTCGCTAAACTGAGAAATCCCTCTAGAAAAAGACTCCGAAAATGCCCAGCGCATGCAATTCGGATAGCGCAGGCTCTGTTGCCACCGGCAGCAAGCTACACACAATTCAATTTTGGATTCATGCCAGAGCAGGCAGTATTCATTACGGGAATGCAGTAAGCACTCAAGAAGAAGGCCCCTCTTTTCTGTTTATTCCTTAATTGCCCCAGCTGCGTGTTTCGCGCAATGTGGATCGATGGAGGAAGTTCCTGGGGCAGAGTTGAACGGCCTGACGCTCTGGTTTCGGGTCCAGAATAGAACCTCCATGCAAAAAACAAACAAACAAAAACTAACAGTGTGCTGTACAGAAAAGAAGCATAGAAAGGTAGGGGAAGAGCAACAGAACGGAGAGAAAAGAAACAAAGGGGAACCGGAAACAAACATGGGAAGTGAGTAGCACACAGAGCCGGTAACGCTTCAAGCTTGGGTTCTTAACTGTTCCCTCCACTGTTATGCGTTCACAGCAGGGATTAATAAAGGGCCCGTGGTTCTGTGGAAGCCTTTGTCGAGACCCAGCTACTTGGGATGCTAGAATTACTCAAGCGCTGAGCTGAGTTTTGTCATAACTGCGCCGCATATAGCCACTTCATTGTTACAATAAATGGACACATCCGGGTGTACTATCGCGGCTTCGCAGCATGATTCTTGTTCAGGAAAAGAAAAACATATCGTGGAAACAGACTATTCCGCGAAGGAATGCACACCATAAATTGACTTCTTCCTCCATTGACACGTTCCCGTATTCGTCGATAACGTATGCCGTTTATAGCGTTGAATACAGAATAGCTGAAATGGAAGTAGTAGAACGAAAAGGAGCTTGTAATTCCGCACTTTTTAAACTGTCTGTTTCCATTTTGTATTCATAACAGTTTTCTATTTGATATTTTACTGGTTCTTCTTTTTTAGGATGACCACTTTCTTTTCGGTTGGCAGCGCAACTCAGACAAATGTATTAGCCACGTGCCTTCAGTCTCTCCACATCAGTACATCAGCCTCTCCACAGACACCAGATCATGACCAGAAGAACGTAGAGTAGCACACATAAATCAAACGTAAAGTTAGTTTTTTATGAGTAGTTTTTTTATTTCATAAAAATTTTTAGTGCAGAGAGCTGAATTAGCTGGTCCATGTTCATGCCTAAAGTCTGAGCCCACAAGCGCAGATTCAGAAAGAAGTCAACACACCATAAACGTCGACTGTCAGCTAAAGAGGCACACAGCGGCGGACAAGAAAGTAAGCGCGAAAACTTATTCACGAATGCCCAAGCAACAGACTATACCTTTAAATCCAACAAATTTAACGATTGCCTTAAGCTTGTGGTTCCGTTAAGAGGGGGCCGCCCTTAAGCAGAATAGCGGGGTCGCAGCGTTAAGCAGACGTTATTAGAGTGCACTTCATCTTCCTAAGAACTCCCACTTTTGATGTTTGATATAAGGAGGCCACATGGCCAGATATATTCTTAGAAGCACGGAAGTTTGGGCAAGTCTGCAATACATTAAGAAAGAACTTTGGAGAAACAAAAAAAAGATGGAAGAGGAGGGTGGACACGAGGGGCGCTTACTTCAAACTGAAGTTTTATCAATTTAAGATTAACGTGTCATTGTTTTTTTTTGTTCTTTCAAGTACAAGTG
>NW_023612276.1:0-68231 GCF_013339725.1 Rhipicephalus microplus
CTGAGTACACGGATAAGACCTGATCCGGCAGAGAAATGGCTGCCGAAGAAACATTTAGGCGTTCGGCAAGCAAAGAACAAACCAATGCGAGCACGATAACTACACACATCAATACCCATGTTCAAAAAGAGGGATCTGCAGCCCACATAAAATTCAGTAGCAGCTATAACAATAAAAATTCATACCTAAAACAGTAGAAAGCAGTGGTTAGACAGTTGCCACTTGTGGCCGCAAATCCCGGTGGTTCGTCCCTTCACTTCGGTTTATGGGTCTGAAGGTGCTGTCGCGTGACATCACGTGGTTGGTCAGCGTCACGGAGATGGCACGGTCACGATCGCTTCGGTCTTCTATCTTCGATAAGCAGCCAGGCGGCAGTCAGCACGAGGCGAACTTTGCAATGCTAAAACGGTAGAAAGCAGTGGTTAGACAGTTGCCACTTGTGGCCGCAAATCCCCGATTACCTATTTCAGCAATCATAAAATGCTTCTAAGAGATTGTTTGTTGCTCAACATGCGCAACCTTGAACTCAGCTCACAGTTCTGCAGTGTGTGGTAAAAACCTTTTACTCGCCCAAGACCGTGCATCGTGAAGAGGGAAGGAGCTGATACAGCGGATGGACACACAGAGCAGCCTGACGAGGATTTTAGCAGCTACGGTCCAACGCGCAATACAAAGGCGCATAGAGAGTGGTTACTGCTTGAAATATCGTTTACCGCGCTTAATATTTAATGCGCCTAATATTTAATACTTAAATTTTAAACAATTATATATTTTTGTGATCAATAGTCACATAAATATGCATAATAGTACTATATCGAAATGCTACCTTAGAAGAGCTGAAGGGGTGTGTTTGTGTAAATGGTATATGTCAGTTTTAGCGAATATGTTCGGAACGGCTGCAAGCATTCCCACAAAGTTTTACGTGCTCATATAAATTGCCACTGGGTATCAAGTGACACCCTTTCTTTTACGCCTAGGTTGCATATCCTTCTTGTGGCGCTCTTCCAAATTTTAATGTAGGTTCCCTTATTCTATGTACCTTTTGTCTGCCACTACCGAATGCAATGTAATGAGATTCAGATATGTGGGGTTTAACGTCCCAAAACCACCATATGATCATGAGAGACGCCGTAGTGGAGGGCTCCGGAAATTTCGACCACTGGGGTTCTTTAACGTGCACCCAAATCTGAGCACACGGGCCTACAACATTTCCGCCTTCATCGGAATTGCAGCCGCTGCAGCCGGGATTTGAACCCGCGACCTGCGGGTCAGCAGCCGAGTACCTTAGCCACTAGACCACCACGGCGGGGCCAATGATATTCAGCCATGTTATTCTAGAGACTCATAAGTTACATCTGAACTGAAGAAATATTACATTTTCTGTGAACTTTTTGTAAAAAATAAAATTACTGCATGCACAAGGCCACAGAGGGTGCGTATTGTTGTGTAACTTTTTACACCTTCACTTTTTAAGAGATTGCCATTTTGTAGTTGAGATTGTTTCTAACTTGTTGTAACTATCGTGCATACAGTTTCCTCGAAATCAATTCACCGTTTTGAGAAAATGTACAGTGAACTTGAAAATTTTATAAAAAAAACATAATTTGAGAAAAACGAAGTTTTGCGTGAACGTATATACTGCTTACGCCAGAGGACGCGTGGCGCACTTCAGCGCGGCGTTTGAACCACTCGAATTGGCCGCTTGACGTCGGGCTCCCGCAAGTTTGTTCCTCAGGGTATAGTGGACCTTTGGGGTCCAAATTGCAAATTTGATTTTTGGGGGGAGGGGGGGTTACCCTACCATACCCCTTTAAATGTTGTTGTATGAACTCAAAATTAGCTACACGATCGGTAGCATATTTACTGTAAGTACGGGCAAACAGTTTCTGAAAAAAGGCCCAACTGTCAACTTCGGCACTGCTCGCGCACAGAAAACAAAGCGTGTAGTGCCGAATCAGTGAAGCTGAAGCAAATACAGGAAGCTATTTTTCACAAAAGAACTCTGTGGTTTTCGAGCGAAGATGACCTCTATTGAAATAAGGGAAATACCACTATAGGTCAGGACGAATGGAAGAAACACACACGGTGCTTTGACTGCACTTCTAAGTGTCGTACGCATTTTTTTTTTCGTCTTAACTTCTCGCTCAGTTTAATCTTCTTTCAGTATGATCCTACGAACCAGACAAATTTTAATGCTGGCCATGTGTCTTCGTATCCTGATATAAATATTACGATGACAAGCTCTCCAAGTGCTCTGCAAGAATGAAAATGCCCAGGTTATATTAAACACTTTGGAGAGGCTTTGAATAAATATGGTTTGTGTACTTTGCAGCAAAGTCTAAAAACCGCCAAATCTCAAGCATGACTTGATGACAAAGCGGTATAAAAAGGGAGGAGTAGTCGCCCCCCCCCCCCTCTATTATTCTTTTGAACAGAGCCTCCACGCTGTTAATGCGGCCCTGGCGGTATACCTAGATAAAAGAGAGAGATTCGTGGTTGTTATACCTCAGTAAACTTGTAAACTTTTCCCTGAAGAAGGCTGACAGGGAAACGAAGAAAAAGAAGATATTTGTGCGACGACATTCGGTACCGAATTTCGTACATAGTCAAACGCACGCACTTGACCGGTTTCAGCTGATTTGTTCATTGCCTGCAAAAACAAACAAAAAAGGGCTACCAACCTTCTCAAATGCATAGTTCCTAGCATTGCGCACGTTGATAGCGGACCAAAACTGAATAAATGTGTTTCAGTACTATGACCTGACCCCAAAAGCATAGGCGTGATTCATAATGGCAGCTCTTACCCATTGCGGGACACTCCAACGTAGCAAAATCATGACCAAATTGGCCCAGTATCTGCATGTTAATCTGCAAATGTCATTGAAAGACGATAGTCTTACGTGTGGAGAGAGTGAACAAACATTTATTGGATGTTCTGCGCAAGAAAATTGGTGGACGGTATTCTGGAGGCGCTGCGTTAGAGTGCCTCGAGCGTGCAGCGGAGGCGAACAAACTCATCAAGGTACGTGACACGTGAGACATGAGCGCCATCTGGCAGTTTGATTGGAAAACGAAGCGCGCGGCTCTGAGCGCTCGCCTCAGAGGTAATAAGGTGTAGAACGCAAGGCAACAGGTAGGTGCCACCACCGTGTCGTCTTAGCAATGCGTTAGAACCTGGCCTTTTCGTGCAAGCATTGCATGGTCCGCAGCGTGATAAGCGCTACTGTCCTTAAAGTTACTTATATTTGCCCTTTCTAGTAAAAGACGCTCATGCAAAATATATACGTGTTGTTATGGTGCCCCAGACATGTGCAACAATTGCTTTCCAATTGGCATTTGCACAAGTATGAACGCTGAATGAATCTTGAGCAACATTGGTGGGCGCTGCGGATGGGGTCAGCCGTTTCAAGTACCCGATGCCATTAGGAGTGGACAAACAGACAAATGTACAGACAGACAGACAGACAGACAAAAATTTTCGCGTCGAAGGTACCCAAGAAAGACTATCGTCTTTAATATGTAACATACATCTTTACTTAGAGCACACTCTTACACAGTCTGTGATCATAAATTTTGCTTCTGTTGTCAGGTACGAATCGTGTTATAGTTTCTGCTACTTTGACCCTCCATCCACTTACACTTCGCCACTTTCAGGAAAGTGTGCACCTGCCAACGGAGTATACCCATCAACGGGACACTTACATCGTTCAGATATAACCTATTTTACACTTGAATATACTGAAACAATGTGTCCTGTCGCCGCGACTGTTCCAATCTTAGTCGGTGCATATCTGGAGGTCACCGACTCGCGCGAATTGCCTCCGTCACTTTGGTGGCCAAGGGTCGACGATGCACTGGCCGTGCGAGAACTCGGCGCGTTTCGCGTTTTCCAATCGAAAGAAGCCAGAGCGGCCGCGTGTTAGGCGCGTGCTGTGTTCTTATCGCGCGCCGTTTGGAGGAGGCCACCGCCGCGTAGCGAATCGCGCTGCGTCTCGCGCTGTGGCGCAATGTGTATTGACCTTCACGCCCCACCTTCGACGCCGCCGTGGTTGTTGGTGCACCGCTTCCTCGCGCCCCATGCAGGGCTTGCGTTTCTTGAACCCGCTTCCTATATTACATGCATGTGCACGAACGCGTCGCGTGCCAGCGGGTACCTTCTGTGCGCTGCCACGAGAAAGTTAGCACGAATCCGGGGGAAAGAGTGAGAACGGGGAGAGAGAAGAATGCGAGTCACGAGCGACAGCAGGTCGCTTTTTCCTCTTATGTTTCTATTTGCCTCTTATTAACGCATTAAGGTGCCCGAAAGATTGAAAAGAACGATATAATCACGCTGGTGCGATCAGCCATGCAGGGCGATACTCTGGAAGCGGGGGTGGGGAGGCTACCGCCACTGACTCCTGTTGCAATTGTGGGGGTGGCGTACAAAAGGGAGAACATTCATGAGCTAGTCTTGGTTTCACGTCTTATTGGCCGGGTGAGGCTGTGAGACAAGTCAAGGCAGAAACGTAAAAAAAAGGCTAACGCTGTTGAGATTCGAAGTAATGGGATACATGGGCGGGAGATAATACACCTCATTAGGATTTCGAAATACCGCCCGCTATTTCGTAAGAAACCAAAGGTGAAACCAATTACTGCAAAGAAGCCAGAGGAAATGGCCGTAGGCATGAAGTCGTTTGGCTTGACTAATGCATCGCAAATTGTCTTAAAATTTAGCTCCGAAACAATAAGGGAAAAATAATGAAGCAAAATTTCTCGCGGGGAATTCATCAGAGGTTTTGGTGAATTCCAATTTTGATTCAATACCTTATCATATTCTACCATGAATTTCAACAGGGCGAAAAATCACCGTACAGTGTTGGACCTATTAAATGAAGTGTAGTGGAAATATAGTAGTGCTCATTTATTAGTTTATAAGAGTGCTTTAAGAAGTGAATCGTGTAAATGTAGCCATCGTTACAGCCTATATAGTTGCTATACGCTGCAAGAACCGAATTGTTAAATGTAGTCCGCTGTGTTCCACACTAATCACCGGTGTCGTTACCACAAATGCCATGGAAATCTCAACGGTGCATACTTCTTTCGCGCGTGCCCGCAATGCGTATAGGAGAAGAACGCGCCTTGTGATAGGGAAAAAGAGAGAAACATTTTCCGAACTGTGCCGTGACGACGTCGTTAAAGACGCGCGAATGCGAAGCGCGCTGCGTGCGAAACGGAATGCCGCGCCGTTGCGCGAGGGAATCGATATCTCCGCTGGCATTTTAGCACCGCCGACGCTTGTTTTGCGAAGTGGAGCTTAAGCCACGCGTCCAAACAGTGGCGTGGGCAACGAGGCATTTTCGGATGGCAGTCATCCGAAGTCGATCACTTTACCTGTCATTTTACGGCTCATGGATTCTCTTTAGGCGACTCACGCGTTGCCTCGGCAGATGCCGGCGGGAAATGCGTCTTAGCTTGCTTAAATTACACGGTCTGTGGTATAGTGACGAAAATAGTATAATATAATGAGCCGAAAGCTAAGAAGACAAAAAAAAAGAAAAACGCGTAAACTACGAGAAACGCAGACGGCTGACGTGAAAAAAAAAAAAGCGAAGTGCTTGCTTGGAAAGCGAACGGGGAAGTCAATGACTCAACTACTAAATGATAATGTTCTTATTACTTCTATTTCTTGTTTACGTCTGTATCCCACGCTTATTTTCTTAGCTCATGTTGTCCTTTACCCTGAACTACGTCAAGGGTGCAAGTCAATTGCATGTCAACAAAAAGCACCGACAAGAAGGAATGTCAACAACAACGACCGAGTGATTAAGAATCATTTGTAAGAACTTGCATGTTTCCACGAGCGTGTCGAAGTAAAAAGAAAAGAAGCGAATAACTTTGACCACACTGAGCCCGCCGAAGAACAAATGCGAGCGTAACTCCGAATGCGGTGCAAAAAGCGCTCTTAGTCAGCTAGGCGCTTTGATTTGCTGGAAGCTTGCAACGAATGTGAATTCTCAACGGAACAACTGCATCTGCGCCAAGTGTTGGTTCCCGAAGGTTCACTTGTAAATAGCGCCGCAAGCCTGGAATTAATTGGGCTTCTCGGAATGACGGAAACACCGTAGAACAACAGACTTACTTTTGCGCAGGTCAGCATCACGCACTCCTGTATGCGCTATTGAAAAGGTCTCGCAAACTGATATGGAAATTCCTTGTTTTTAACGCATTGTGGAAGGGGCGCGAGGAGTCATAGCGAAAAATGAAGTATTAGAATTTTTATCACTCGTGGTTCGAATATAGTTTCATTCAGTTAATTAATTTAACTTGAGTAAAAATAACACGGTACACAGTACAACACCACACACACACACACACCACACCACACACACACACACACACACACACAACACATGAGTATAGTAGCCTAAAAACATTCGGCGCACCATTAAAAGTGCTGCCTTCTTCTTTGCACGGGAGGCCACAACTTTCTGACGCATCGAGCCTTTTGGCCAAGTTCCTTTCGGTGCTTCGTGTTGTGAGATACAGCGGGCGAAATTGAAGTGAGCCAATCTGACTTAGCGCTTGCCTGTCCCCGTCGCTTCTCCTCACCTTTCAGGATACGACCCTCTCACACTTCCTGCGTTTCCGGCGTGGTGCCCTTTCTCTCTTGCGTTCACTCAGCGTAGTTTTACGCGTACTTTGTTCTGTTTGTCACTCGCGAGCAAGCGTAGACCAATGCATTTGTTACATACGTGTATCGGGAGGCTCTTCCTTTGTACCGTTATAACAAGTGGACTAATAAAATCCCGTGAAATGGGGAGTTCTAACTCGGTATTTCACAGTGTCACAATGAGTGCACGAGGAGAATCTAAGGTACGTAATTTCATTTTTTGTAAATGCGAGATGCACTGACCACAGACGCCCGTCACAGTCGCATATATATCCATAATGATTAGCTCTGGCCTAACTTCAACCACATTTGACAAGCATCTAAATCTAAGCATTCAGCAGTGTTTTATCGAATTCTCTCATCGCAGTGGTGCCCCTGCTATGGTAAATTGACTACGGGACCTTTTGCTCATATTCATCGTCAAAATACCAAGGATTCTGCAGTAATGCCATGAGCAGGGCTGCGAATTTTACGTGATTATCAAGTCACTAATTACTCACAAGCGAGAACGTGCTGAAACAAAAGAAAAAAATTCAGTACATCCTGAATCACATTTTGATGGAACACGTGGCTGTAGCTTTTGGCGCCATCCGCAGCGGCTATTCTTTGCTTCAGTTATAAGCTTTTATTTATGATGTAATTATAGCACAAAGGCCCAACATAGGTATGGCTGTGCTTGGTATTACTGCAGTATTGGTCTCCCCTAATGAAAATGGCTGTTGATTTTTCCATTGTCGGACTGTGACCGAATAACTCTATCATCAATGGCTCCGCAATACTGATTAACTTTCTTCAATACTTCGCGACATTTTTTCTGTTGAAAATTTGCAATAAAATGTCATCGACTCATTTCTATGAAATACCATTGAGGAAGTATTTCGTAAACAATATTTTCTCAGCACTTTGCAATCAAAATTTTACTGTCTAATTTCTATAAAAAACTTAGGCGAAACATTTCGTAAGCAATATTTCTGTTGAGCATTTTGCAATAAACTTTATTGTCTCATTACTATCAAAACAAGCATCGACGAAATATTTCGTAAGTAATATTTCGTGACAAAACTGAGACACGTGCCCACTCATGTTCTCCGGTGCGCGCGCGTGATTGAGGGAAAAATAAAAAAGAAAGAAAACAGAGGCGTGAACCGCGGAAGCTGAGAAGTTTTGTGTCGCGGTGCGGCCGCTCTATAGGGCCTGCGCGACAGTATTGAAACACTGGCCTATATGTGATGCTCATGTTCTACAATTAAATCAAGTTCAACTGATGATTTTAGGAAACCATGGCAAAAAAACGAACGGAAGGCAATGAGACAGAGAAAGATCAAATTGAAATAGGTTGGTTGATGTTTGATTAGTGGTTGCGTAATTTGACGATGAACTTGAACACCAAGTATACAGAAGTCAGAATTCAGGTGCAGAAGTCACAGTGACAGTGTATGCCACAGACATTTGCGCACTCTTTTGAGTATTAGGTACAGTTCTCATAGTCCAGCGTGAATTTGTAACAGTGAACCATGATCAATACAACCAGTGTACTGCGTGGAGATAATGTAATAGCTATAGAAATCCCCATTTTCTAAAGAGCAAGTGCATGCAGTAACAATAAAGATTTTGAGGTTTGTTCTGCACCATTTCTTGATCCCAACTGCACGCGGACGTCCGCGAAAGAGATGGTAATATTTATTTGGAGGGAGATTGCCTGTCCGTCGCTAGTTTGTGTAGGTCATACTTGACCTTGGCGCGCGTTTCAGCATTCGCTAGAACAGCGGTGTGATGCTGAATAAAGGTACGCGTAGCCACTCCCCATACATAAGACTTGTTAAGACTGAAAATGAGTAAAAAACTTATCGTGAAATAATGCACATAAATTCTAACTGCGGAAAGAAGTAATCGCCGAAATGCTAAAAGGCGCTGCTGCACCAGCGTGCAGCTCGCGGCCATTCGCGCGTACGAAATGCACAGTAGGTACGCTAAAATACCCATGCAACGTTTACGCGTGCGAAAGCGCATTGTCTTTAAACCACTGATAATAGGCTGCTGTCATTCATACTCATGTACCTCGCGACACAATAAGCGAAATTGCTCACAGCCCACGCACGTGTGAGAAACATACGTAGGTTTCGACAGCCGAACACAGCCTCGTCGCGCTGGTATCCGCGCATTTCGGTGAGCGAAACACCCGCGGTTCACGGGGAAGCACTAAAACGACGCACGAACACACGTTAATTGTTCTTGCGGAACGGCGGACCACGAACCGAAGTTGGAGCCGAAAGCGCTCACCGTGGTTGTCTAGAATTCATGAAGCCCTACAAACTATCCACTGATGAAATGCATGTGCAAAAGAATGCATATGGCATAAATACAGTTCAACGTTCCGCCAACGGTTCGCGAAAATCCACTTAGTAAATATACATACACCCCCCCCCCCCCCCCCCCATAAAAAAAACCGCCTTCATTCGATGGCGCTTTAATACAACTGGTAACAAAGAAAAAAATGGCGCTGTGGTGCAATTGGTAACACATCTGCTTCACGTGAACTTGGTCCCAAGTTCGAGTGTAGTGCTGAGTGTGGTTTGCATGTTAATGACGCAGATGTAGATGATTGTGATACCGTTGGTTTTCCGATTACAGATAGTCCACCGCATTATCGGCAAGAAACCGCTCTTCGATTCGTAGAACAATGTTTTTTGTCTGCATTGATGGCTTTTCAATTGAAAATCGTGGGCCGATTTTCAATACTTGTGAACAATTGCCTTAATGCTATTTCTATTGATTCGCAACGTATTTTCTATCGCCATTTCACTTTCTCTCAACGATAAATCTGTATCGAGTTAATTGATGACTTTTCAATTTAAAGTCATGGGCTAATTTTCAATCAGATCAACACATTCCCAACGGTATTTTAATTGAACTGTCATGTATTTTCAATGCCATCTGTTGTCATTGCTCAATAATTTTTTTTGCAATATTTTCGTAAGGGTCGGCATATTTTTGCAAAAAAATACGGCAGCTGATTAAGCTTATTGGCCGCCCTAGAAGAGTTCGTTTCACACTGCACACAGGGTGCGTTTGCCTTCTCCTCTCACATTATTTCAATGAGATTAAATGCAGGTACTTTTTATGATGTGTGTTTACAAGCTTTCTTGTTTCGTTTCTCAAAAATAGCAATCGAATCCATCGACCAAAGAAAGAACAGTGACTAGCCAGAAGCGATTGCTCTTCCATCCAGATCAGGTGTACAGGCTACATTGACTCGAAACATTTCCTGCATTCCACGCGCTATCTTTAAAATACAATGTTTCAGCGGTTCTCGATGCGTCTCATAAGCATCAACGTCCTTTTTACGTCGACCATATATATTTATCTGTCCAATCCTTAGTAGTAGTAGTAGTATAGTAGTATTTTTATTTACAGTAAGCCGGATACAGAGCTCACTGCAGGGGCAAAGCTAAAGGCGAACAGCCTGACAAAGGCCCTTCTCCCTCCGCAGTCCTGACAGTGCAAAGCTTAGACATCAGCACTGACAAACAATATATATTTAATACATTGGTTTCAAGCAACCTGAAATTGTAACACAAAATTCAAACATAAATAGCATAAGAAGTTTACATAACACATTTTAAGAATTAGAGGTCACTCTCGTTAAAATTCACAATTAAGCAATATCAATGAAACAGGCCTGATATAGACCAGAGCACGCTTAACCTCGCACCAAGGCGCTATGGCTGCCGGCACATACTCTCGCACTAAGACGCCTGAAGTGCCAAAGCGAGTATCTGTGGCACCAAGTGAACACGGCGAGCGGCGTCTCTGGGACTTTAAAATACGCGAAAGCGTCTATTCACGCCACTGTCACCTACAAGATAGATTTCGTCTGAGCACCATTGTGCCGCCTTTGGATGCGGAAACAATCAGCGCAAAAGGAAAGTATTACTCCGCACTGTCTGTGAAGATCCCAACACGACGCGGGAATCATGGCGGTGCGGTGTTTTCAGATTGCATAGATTTACATCCACAACTAGAAAACGCCGACTTTGGTCGCCAGTGAATAATTGTAATCAACAGGAAAAACTACGAGCCCAGTAAAAGTGTACGAGTAAGTATACTTATTGCGTTTAGTCAAGCGCGACGTCAGCTGTTCCGTCCTGCAGCCATGATTTGAATGCAGCATGCCTGTAGTATGCGGCACCAAATCATTGTCGTATTCTCTCACAGCCCGCATGCTAGTAATAGCATATATTACGACTCACGCGTGGATGCACGCACCGCGCACGTTTAGTACAATTGTAACGGCGTACTATCACGACGCACAGAGTTGTGAACGGCGCGGAAAGCGTGGCTTTCGACTCAGTCGAACTGCGACGTGCCTTGACCGTCAGGCGAATCTGAGGGTTCAGTCAGCGTCCCCGTAGCATTATAAAACTTGCTCTGGCTGGCACATCGGAGAACCCGGCATGACTGGCAAATGATCAATACATGCGGTGCGTGAGCGCGAGTAGGAGTGAGATTCTAGCGCTACGCTGACGACGGCTTACAGCACGAATTCTGCCGACAAGGTTCTGTTCGGCGTTTCCAAGCTTGGTGGGGAAGGGGGAGGCAGTGTTGCCAGACTGCCGCTGAATCTGGCGGCCATGTTTTCTCGTAAATGTAAGCTTCCCTGTAACGTTTTCCCAACAGCTCTCACTGTTTTTCAAGAGTACTATCGGCATCAAATGAAACGCGAACAGCGGAGCGCGTGGCACAAGCCTTATCAATGGCATAGTGCGTGCCGTCCACCAGTCATTCACACATAGGCCCACACATCCGGTGTGGCAGCACTGCGTGATCCCCCTATACTGTGGCATTTCTTCTCTTGTTCCAGGTATGGTAATGTTGTTTGAAAGGAACAAAATAAAAAATACAGAGGTTAAACCAGTGGAGCCGAAGGCGAGTACTGTAGTACGGTTTGTCATCGTGAAGCCCATAATCACGGAATGCCTGGTAAATTCTATTTATAGTAGACAAAACTCGGTTCACAATGCTGGCAATATCACACTATTTCACTTTGTGCTGGTAAAGCGGAACAATTTGCGGTCTCTGTTCCCAAGAATCACTCGGCATTTTCAGTTTGAGCAAAGCCTTTTCTGGTCACTTTCTGAAAGAAGGGTGCAGGTGAAGGAGTGCTGGCAAACGAGATACGACGATCGTTTTGAAATCAGGCACCAGCCAATTTTATTTCTCTTTTTGTTTTATCTTGACAAGACACTGATATTGCACTGTGACACTGAAGTAAAAGCAAGGAATTGCGAGTGATACAACGTAATACACCCACGATTGCCACCATTATCACCATACGAAAACTGGGGCGGAAACGGAGATACCACACTTTATAGGGGGATCGCGCAGTGCTGCCAAAACGCATGTGCACGCCTGTCAATAGTGATGACTGGACAGCCAACAATATAATGTTTCTAATGCTTGAAACACGCGCACCGCTGTTCGGGTTTCATTCGATACCGATAGTAGTAATGTGCCCGTGTCACTAGGGTGCTAGTACCGATACGTGCAGCTTCGGGGTTCCCAGCATTTTGCAAGCATCCGGGCTGTGCTCGTGTCACTATAGGGCGCCAGCAACAGACGTGCCGCTTCGCGGTTGTCAGTATTTTGCTGACGTCCGTGATGAGCACGAGTCGCCTGGATAACCGCACAGCTCCGCACAGGAACTGAGGTATTCATACTTCGGCAACAACGCAGTATTCTGCCCACGCTGTGTGCGGAGTGTTGCGACGCCGTTCACTTCCCCCGGTAAATGCGTCGTTGCGCGTGGGTTCCCTACATCGAGCCCGAACTCACTAATTCCCAGCTTCCGCGGGGCACAATCGGGTCGGATCTGTTATTATTAGAATGGAACATACAGCGACAACAGGGACTCACACTTCTGCCACTCACCCGGACCACTAAATAAAACGAAAGTGCCAACATACAATACATACACAACGGATCGCACAGGAACCACACGGGAAAGCTGAAACTGCAGGGGCAAACACCCCTAAGTCTGGCAACCGACTTTTGCAACGCCATACGTCGGTTGAGGTCGTGCCGACGTAAGTCCAGCTGCCCTGCACGTGAACTCATTCAACGCGATCATCTTCTCATTCACTGTCTCTTGCACCGCGGCTTCACCTTGGGCTCGAGTGAGATCCGTCACGGGATGCTCCGCCACTGTATTTCGCGGTCGCTGGGTTGGCGAGGGCTCTATCTTAGGGTCTTCTCCCGATCGTTCTGGATCATTCGGCCCTCGCGCCCCGTCGATGTTTCCGATGACGAGGTCGTACAGGGGGTCATCATGCATAGAGCAGTAACCTTCCCGCTGAAGTACGGGGTTTCGACCTCAATTTCTGCTTCCGAACCGTACTGTCAATTAGGCAAACCGTTTCGTTTTTCTGTCAACTGACCTTCCCGTGCCAAATTTCTTCGCACGATAACAGTGGAGCTACCGGTATCTCTTAACACCGTAACCTTTTTGCCCGCAAATTTTCCAGGCAGCGTTGGCATTCCCTTCGTACACCGGTTGGCTGTTTTGTCATTACAGCACCCAATAGGAATTTCTCCCCGTTTTCAACTCTACAAATCCGTCGGTGACGGCTTCACCATCAGATTTCGGTGCTGCTAGCACACAGGTACCTGGTGAGTTTGACTCGCTCCGTTACGACATGCGTCTGCTTTTGCCCAGTCTGACCACATCTGAAACATTTTAATACCATAGGGCTCGTAAAGTTAGTACGACAGTTGTTCGCGCGATGACCCACTCGGTTACACAGAAAACATCGCGGAACATTCTCCGGTGCACGCTTCTTTTGTTCGGGTGCCGAAATTTTCGAATCTTCGGGACAGGGACCGCCAGGTTGGCGCCGAGGAGTGCACACGCATTCACATCGGCTCCGATCAATCATCGTACCTAGCAGCGGTAAATCATGTGACTACCAGTGAAACTACGGGCTATTGTGCAGGAAGACGTCAGGTACACGCTGACACCACCTTTTTGGACAAGCGATCCGGTTTCCTCTGAGAAGTGAAGACCTTCGGCAGAGAATGCCAAACCCGCCACGCTAAGCCTCGCGGCGAAGCGGAACGCGGAAGTCCTGGCAGCCAGCTCTCGGCCCACGCGTCGCGCTGCACCTGCCCGAACCCCAACGGACAACGACCCGGAACTAGCCCAGGCACTTATGGACACCGGATGACCAAGACATCGAAACCCAAGTGAGCTCTGCGGTGGACGCCAACGAAGATTTCCCTTTCACCTGACGAGGTGCTACAAGGGGAATCTACTAGCGACGCCGAGAATAAGGAAAAAGACTCTGCGGAGGGAACGCGACGACGAAGCCAAGAATGGTCAGTGGCAGGTAGCTATGTCATTGCGACAGCGAAAACGCATCAGAAACAAGAACGCGCCGCGAGTGATGACAGCGTTGCTCGAGGCGTAACTGAGAGCAACAGCTCCGGCGCTAGAACGCTTGCAGAAGAGCAACGCGGAAGAGCATCTGAAAGGGGCCGATCGACGAACGCGCGCGGCGCCGCTGCCCAAAAACGATATGAAGATTATCATGCGGCCCAGACCAGGGTTAGTTGTGAAGGAACTGAAAGCATACCAGGTTGCGCGAGCGATAGAACATGCGAGCGGTGACCCGGAGGCCTGTAACAGCCACAATTCTGCTTCGCCTTCGCAACGGATCAAACATAATTATTGCAAGCACTCCGTACGAAGATGTAGCAGAAAGGATCTTGAAGATAAAGACACTGGAGCTCAATGGCACCAACTATCCCGTGAAACACCTACATATCCACTCCTGCTGGATACCTGAAAGGAGTGGTACACGGATTAGAACGCGAAACGCCAGAAGCTGAAACTCCTCAGAGCCATCTCCGAGTGCGCACTCAAGGAGTGACAATTGTTCAAGCCCGCATGCTCGTACAGTCACCAACTGCAGTGATCACGTTAGATGGAGCAATACTGCCGCGCTTCGTGTATTATTACGGTGGCGAAATGCCGCGCGTGCCTTCTGAACCCACACGGCAGTACTGTAATCTCTGCAAGAGCCAGGGACATAGGACGGATGTTTGTCCCACACCAATGACAAAGGCGAGCAGCAACTGTTGCCTAAGAGACCCACCTGAAGACCACACTTCCAATCCACAATGTCCCTGTGCGGCGGACGCCATCCCAAGGCGGCATCGGAGTGCACCAAAAAACTCAAACGCGTCTCTCAAAAGGGCTGGTCGCTGCTGTCGCACCAACACAGCACACCACAAACCGCTGGCATACTCAAAAGACGCTGGTTCAGCACGGACCGCGAGGACTCTGCACCGCCAGGCGAGGCCCGTTCCAGTTCCCGATCCAGGTCTCGATCTACATCCCGATCCAGGTCCGGCTCTCGAGACTGCTCCAACTCCAGGAATGGTGACCACAAGGAGGCCCAAGCAAAGCAACAAAAGCACAAGGGCAAGAAGGCGCAGAAAAAGGAAGCAAAGAACCAGGTGAGCTGGGCAGCGAAATCCTCCCTACACTCACACCAACACCACAACTCACGCGCTTAGAACGCGAATTAGAGATAATGCGGGTGAGAATAGGTGACCTAGAACGCGAAAATAGGGAACTAAAAAGCAACAAACGCAGCACCCCACAAACCTATAACCTACAGAGTGGACCAGAAATTGCAGACGCAACCGAATGCAGGAGGCGACTCATGATTACGTCGTCGATGCTGAAAGAACATTAAAGGAAGTTATACCGACAGTTATAGAGCAAGTAATGATAAAGGTAGATAAAAAGCTAGAGATTCTGGACAAGAAATCCAGGCACAACACATCGAATTCACGAAAGGCCTTGCGAAAGCATGCCACAGGCATCAACATCAGAGAAAAAGCTGAGAAAATTTACAACAGGCCCGGATTGTTCGGTCATGAACCAGGAGACAGCATAATGGCTAACATCAAACGCAGCGGTCAGAAAAGTTTGAAATATGGCAGTGGAACTGCCATGGTTTCCGGCAGAAAAGAGGGCAACTAATGCAGCTGGTGGCGTCGCAACAAAAGCCACCTGCTGTCATAGCAGTCCAGGAAGCCGGAACACAACCAAAATTATGGGGCTACGAAACTTATAGTACCGGGGACGCAGAATGGAAAGTTGCTACATTAGTCGATAACTCAATTACAGCAATATGTCATCAGCCCATATGAGAGGCGGACATCCCGCATATCATAACAGAAATAACCTACAAAGGGAGCCATGAAAAGAGCGCCTTCATACTTGATATCTTTAGTCCCCCAAAACAAAAGAGAACAACGATCGACAAGCTCTTTCAAGAGACAGCAAAACTGGCGAAAGGGAAATCCATTAATCATAGTTGGGGACTTAATGCCAGGCATGCAAGCTGGGGATATAAGGTGCAAGACACCAAAGGCAAGAATATCGCAAGACAAATAGAGAAACTGGAAATGACTCTGTTAACTGACCCTGCAATACCAACGAGGATAGGCAACAGCGTATCCATGGACACAAGTCCGGACTTGACGATAGTACAAAACTGCCACAGCGTGGACTGGTACAACACCCTTGAAAACCTGGGCAGTGATCATTACATACTAAGCACCACAATCCGCACCGGCCGAATCCGCAAACACATCGGCACAGCCTAAAATTACAGACTGGCATGCATATAGAAAAGCGCTAAAAGCGCACGTGACCGCCATAGACGACTTGGACGAGTGGTGCAAAGTAATTCGAAATGAAAAGCAAATGCTACACCAAACCGTCGCCAGAACAGATGATACCCCTGAAGTAGACGCTCACCTTCTCCACCTGTGGGAAGCAAGAAGAAACCTCACTAAAGATGGAAAAGGCAAAAGCGAATAAGAAACTCAAAGCGAAAATTGAAGAAATAACGCAGCAAGCCGAACAGTACGCTAATCAACTCGCGACAGCCAACTGGGAACAATTTTGCGATTCACTAAATGGAACCCTAGGAACAGCAAAGACATGGAATATCCTAAGAGCCATGATTGACCCTCTGAAAACTAAACGCGAAGGACAAAATCTCTAGAAAGCTTATTGCACACATATCCAGGCACACGAGATGACCTCCTTCAAGACATCTATATTAAGTATTTCGGCGTCTGAGCCATCACAGCCCCTTACCAGGCTAAATACACTGGGCTCCCAAACTCAGAACTGGATGCACCTTTCACGCATGCCGAGGTCAGAGCGGCAATCGTCAGCATGAAACGCAACACAGCGCCTGGGGCGGACCAAATCACCAATGTCCATGATTCGCAACATGAATGACGAAGCCATAACAGCGCTTCTAAACTTCATTAACAAACACTGGGTGAATGGCACTATACCTCAGCAATGGAAGCATGCTGTAATAATTATGATACCCAAACCAGGAAAGAAATTGGCAATAGAAAACCTCAGGCCAATCTCTCTTACCTCGTGCTTAGGCAAAGTGTTTGAGAGATTAATAAATACCAGACTTCAACGGCACCTTGAACAAAATAACTTGTTGCCAAACACCATGTTTGGTTTCCGCTCGAACCTTTCGACACAGGACATCCTTCTGCTTTTAAAGGAGGAAGTACTAACAAATGTTCCAAAAGCAGGAGAAAACATTGTCATGGCCATCGACATAAAAGGCGCTTTCGACAACGTAAGCCATAAGGCCATATTAGATGGGCTAGCAGCGACAAACTGCGGTCAAAGGACGTACAAATATGTACAGAACTTCCTTACTAAAAGAACCGCTGTTATCAGATTAGGAGAAGACGAATCCAATGTCTTCCACCCACCGAGCAAAGGCACACCACAAGGCGCTGTGATCTCGCCTACGCTTTTCAACATAGCCATGATTGGTCTAGCCAAAAAACTGGAAGGTATTCCCGACATCCGACACTCCTTCTATGCGGATGACATCACTATATGGACAACCAAGGGTAGCTTGGCAGAAAAAGAAGAGCGGCTTCAACTGGCAGCTAAAACCATCGAAGATTACACTAAAGAAAGGGGACTTCAGTGCTCAGCAGACAAATCGGAACTCATTCGGTTCTCCAAGAGTAAAAAACAAAGGACAGACCCGAGCCTCCGCCTTGAGGTCAAGCTAGACGGCAATATTATTCCAGAGAAAACACCGTTCGAATCTTAGGGATGTGGTTACAGTCCAATCAGCGATGTCTCCACACACTGAATATGCTTAAACGAACAGCTCAACAAATTGTTCGTATGATAGTTCGAATAACGAACAATCGTGCTGGACTGAAAGAACAAGACGTGCTTCGTTTGGTAAAGAGCTTAGTCATCAGCAGACTAACATACTCGCTACCCTACCACAACATGAATAGAGAGGAGAAAGAAAAAGCAGACAAAATAATAAGGATGGCGTATAAAGCGGCTCTGCGACTACCACAAAGCACTTCAACTGCGAAGCTATTAGCGCTCGGACTTCACAATACATTTGATGAGTTGGCTGAGGCACAAGTAACCACCCAGATTAACCGCCTGCTACAGACGACAACCGGCAGAAAACTTCTTCAGAGGATCGGCCTCGGCGAACAAGTACAGGCACATGGAAGAGCTAAGGAATTGTCGTGCTCAGTCAGAGCCTGGTACAAAATATGCCCCCTACCGAAGAACATGGACCCAGTTTTACATGCTGGAAGACGTAAAGCAAGAGCCGTTTACATAGATAAACAGACAAAATATCTGAATACGGCGAGATTTACTGACGCTGCACCATATCAGGCAAATGCAAAGAACATGGTGGCCGTGGTCACAGACCGAAAAGGAAACGTCACAAGTTGTGCCTCCATAGCCCAAGCCTCTATCACAGAAGCGGAGGAGATAGCGATCGCGCTGGCAATCAAGGAGGGCAGGGAGCGAAAAGCCCCAATGACAATAATCACAGACTCGAAGGCTGCATGTAGAAATTACGAAAAAGGTAGAATATGTATGAAGGCCTTCCAAATTCTAACCAAAGCTCACAAGGACTTCCCAATTGAATACACCCAAACCATTATCTGGGCGCCAGGGCACGAGGGCGTCACCGGGAACCAGTTTGCGGATGAGGCGGCTCGAGGCTTCACAGATTACCGAGCTTCCTTGCACACTGCAATAGAGGATCCAACGCCCCTAGACCCTAACTTTGGTGCAATTCTTCAGTATTACAGGGACAATAGAAAAGTGTATCCAGCACCGCATAAGAAACTTACAGCAATGGAATCGGTGGCATTACGCAGAATCCAAACAAACACATACACGAACTTACACAGGCTGCATGTATTCTACCCCACAGCATACAAAGATATATGTCCGTGGTGTGGGGCCACACCAACTCTGTTTCACATCACGTGGGAGTGTACGCATCATAATGAAGAACACCACAATATGAACAACACAGAGGAACAATGGAGGCGCTGCTGTCCAGCTCGGCCATTGTTGATGAGCGCTGGCTGGTCCAACGGGTAGAGATGATGGCTAGGGCCAGGCGGAGCCCTGGAATAGGGGCCCGACCATTTGTAATGCTCCGCGTTATGCGCAAATAAAGTTTTCTCTCTCTCTCTCTCTCGGTACACTCCTTCTTGACCTTGGCCAAATTATTTCCACCTTGTGCTTCCAAGATTGATCAGCCACTTCAAGCGTGTCTTCAAGTGACTTAGCTCTCCTCTCTTTCAAGTACAGCGACAGGCTTGGGTGGCAACTAGTAAGAAATTGTTCTCTAATTAGGAGCTCTCTAAGCTCATCGTACTCCTGCGCTGTCCCTAAAGTTCAATCCATTTGTCGAAATAATGGCAAAGTCGGGTGGCATACTGCGTAGCCGTCTCAACCCATCAGCTGGCTTTTTTGTCCGAAATCTGTCCCGGATCCTTCCACAGTAAATCTAAATCGCTTCAGCAAAGCAGCTTTCGCCTTTGCATAGTTGGCTGCATCGGTCGGCGTCAGCCTACCGTACACACTGAGCGCTTCACCACTCAAGCAAGTACTCAAAGCAGTTTCCCATGGATGTTCTGCAATTCTGGCTCCTCGCAAACGTCTCAAATCAGTGAAGGTACGCTTCAAGGTCGTCCTTCCTTTCATCAAAACGCTACGAGCAGCTTGCTTGGGTTCAAGCGGAAGCCGTGGTCCTCCCGTTCGCTGCTTTCAACTCTAGCTTGGACCGGAGTTTCACTTCGCTGTTGCAAACGGAGCCGCTCGAGTTCCATCTCGTGCTGTTGCTGCCGTTCCCTTTCCTCTCTTTCTTCTTTCGCCCTCTCAGCTGCCAGTCCTTCTCTCTCCAGCTCCAACTTCAGTTGCTGCTCTGTTTCTTCTCTCACCCTTTCGGCTGCCAACTTTTCTCTCTCCAGCTCCAACTTCAATTGCTGCTCTCTTTCTTCTTTCAGCTGTCACTCCTTTGCCTCTCTTTCTTCTCTCGCCCTCTCAGCTGCCAGCTTTTCTCTCTCCAACTTCCGCTGCTTTTTCTTCCTTGGCCCTCTCAGCTGCCACCTCTCTCTCTTCAACTCAGCTGCTTTTTCTTCCTTGGCTCCCTCAGCTGCAACCTCTCTCTCTCTCCAACGCCTCTTTCCTCCTTCTGGCTTACCAACTTTCGTAGTTCAGCGCCAGACGACCCATCGCTCACCAAGAGCTACTACTTTTGGAGATCCATTTTGTCTCGCAAATGAAGTCTTGCCGCGTGTAAAAAAGTATCTGCCTAAATCAGCTATCGGAACACTCCCCTGCACTCGTTAACGAGAACACGGAGCAACACACAAATCGTTCCGATAGCACTTTCAACAACTCGAGGCTCTTTCTCACTACTTTGGACACACTGTGCACCAAAGGCCGGTCGCGGACGCCAGATTAATTGTCGCGGGTCCCGTTAATTCGGGAGACGATCGTCGGGCTAATTCCAAGGGCCGAAGTATCGGCCCCCCAACCGCACCACGAAAGCTTGGAAAATTTAGAAGTGGTCCTATTTGGCGCGCCAGCGGACGCCGGCTGTGACCCAAAGAACAAGTCAGAGCCGAGAGTTGATAAACAAAACAAATATATTCTCAATTATGGCAGATCAAAACGATACACAAGTATGCACACTCGATCACATACTTCAAGCAATACGAATGTACAAAGGTCTGCCATTACAAAACTTGTACAATACTATACATCACATTACCGCACCAAACACTTCGACTCGCTCGACATACAATTGTGACACAGGATAACAACCACATTAACTTAACATATTGCACTCAGCACTGTCAACACATTCCGATTCGACCTCAGCACCTATCCTGTGCACTCTGAGCGGCGCTTGCGCCATTTTTTGCGGTGCTCGCTCGATCGCTCCTTGTTTTTCCTTGTTCTTTTTTGGCGAGCCCTCTCCAACGACGGCATCTGAGGTGGCGTTTTCAGCCATCGTTGTCACTTCCGACACTGTTAACGGGTGATAACGTTCAACCGATCCTGTTCGGTTATTCACCCTCTTGTTCATGTCACGACATTTGGCCTGGCTGGCCGACTCCGTCACCTTTACACTGTCGGTCGGTTGAGGTCGTGCCGACGTAAGCCCAGCTGCCCAGCACGTGAACTCATTCAACGCGATCATCTTCTCATTCACTGTCTCTTGCACCGCGGCTTCACCTTGGGCTCGAGTGAGATCCGTCACGAAATGCTCCGCCACTGTATCTCGTGGTCGCTGGGTTGGCAAGGGCTCTATCTTAGGGTCTTCTCCCGATCGTTCTGGATCATTCGACCCTCGCGCCCCGTCGATGTTTCCGATGACGAGGTCGTACAGGGGGGTCGTCATGCATAGAGCAGTAACCTTCCCGCTGAAGTACGGGGTTTCAACCTCGATTTCTGCTTCGGGAAGCATCCGAACCGTACTGTCAATTAGGCAAACTGGTTTCGTTTTGCCTGTTAACTCACTTTCCCGTACCAAATATCTCCGCACGATAACCGATCGAGCTACCGGTGTCTCTTAATACCGTAATCTTTTTGCCCGCACTTTTCCAGCAGCGTTCGCATTCCCTTCGTAACACCGGTTGGCTGTTTTGTCATTACAGCACCCACAATAGGAAGTTTTTCTTCATTTTTCAACTCTACAAATCCGTCGGTGACGGCATCACCACCGGATTTCGGTGCTGCTAGCACACAGGATACCTGGTGAGTTTGACTCGCTCCGTTACGACATGCGTCTGCCTTGTGCCCAGTCTGACCACACTTGAAACAGTTTACGACCACACTTGAAACATTTCACGAGATATTGTCAGAAGCATAACACTTTTCCAGGGCAGTTTTTATCACTTCATACAGTCAGGGAAGGAGCTGCAGCTGTATTTTACTGATTTAGTTGGGTGAAGTACAAAAATAACAACAAAAAAGATGAGATGTGAAAGCGTCTACAGGCTTCGCGTGAGAGGGTGGCGGAGCAATCCAACCGGGTACGTCACAGGGATGCCTCCCTATGATGGCGCCACGGTATTGATTGATTTGTGGGGTTTAACGTCCCAAAACCACCATATTATTATGAGAGACGCCGTAGTGGAGGGCTCCGGAAATTTCGACCATCTGGGGCTTTTTAACATGCACCGAAATCTGAGCACACGGGCCTACAACGTTTCCGCCTCCATCGTAAATGCAGGCGCCGCAGCCGGGATACGAACTGACGACCTGCGAGTCAGCAGCCGAGTAACTTAGCCACTAGACCACCGCGGCGGGGCGGGCGCCACGGTATGTCCTCGCGTCCAATACTATGAGGATTCTAAGAATTCTCAGACTACATTTTTTTGCCCCTTAAGATGTCTTAGGTAGACTTTCTTAGTAGTTATTTACATTCTACAATAAATGTGGAGCATATGAGTCATTAATGGCTCAGAACCATAAAATATTATTGGCACAAAAAGTTTGTTCATAACGAACTATACTTTACAAATTGTTATGGCACAAAACAAACTGTGCAACTTACTCTAAAACTAATTACATATTTGAAATCAGCATAAAAGCCTATGTATGCAGCAAGAAATTTCACTGCCCTAAGCTACAGCTAAACGAAACTTTTTTTTTCAAGTGGCATCTCCCCTGAAACAGTTTGGACAATTTTGCATAGACACATTGAGCTGATAGAGCAAGTGCTAAAGATTATTTGTGTACGAACTCAAGCTCTCTTGATTAAGCATGCTATTTTTTACAAGACTTTGAACATACGAATTGCTAAAAAACACAGTGGTGCAGCCAAACGAGCTTTCCACTTCCTGCTTCCATTATGCTCAGCATTGTTTCCTTATAAGCAGAACCGGTGACCGATCTGATTGGATATGTCCAGCCTGTGTCACAGAGACTGTGGAACACAGTGAGCATCATCTGCCTATGATACATTATGATCCATGTTGATGCGACCTGCATGCCACTATCTCAAGGTTTCTTTTCTAGGACACCACAAATTGACCAAGCTGAATTGTATGCTGCAAACCTAGCAATTGGTGACCGGCAAAGCTGTGACATTGCATTAAGCGGGTAAGAAAACTGGCGAGCAGAGTCACCTTAGTTCGTTGGTTTGATGAGTGTTGAACCCTCGTTATCCAAGCGACACAAGGATCCACACATCTGGAGCTGAAACTTCACCCTAAAGACACAATCAGATTGGCCCAGTTTAACCTATCAGTGATCACTCTCAAATACTTCTTCTTTGCCTCCACAATAGGCATTTGCAGGTTGTTGGCATCTAATAAAATAGATCGCCAATAGCTGGTAGTGCTGCGGCACCTTGCAGAGCAGACCTTAACTACTCTGCAGTGAGCTTTGCTCTGTTCAGCACATACCACTGCCATCGCTGTCATCTCCAGTGACGGCTGTGCATTGTTTGACGAATTAAGGAAGAAAGGCAGAGTTGAGAAGGGTGGTCACACATAATTTGACCATAGCTGCCTTTACAAAGTGCTTGGCATAATTTTGAGTGCAAAGGCTTTGATGATGCTGTAGCCTGAACCAATACCTTCTAGAAAAAAACTATGCCTTGGACGTCGCCAGCTTTGCTATTAAACTCACACTGCCGTATGCACGTGTTCCGGCCATGCAGTTGCTAGCACCACACTGCCGTGTGGGGCTAGCTACTGCACGGCCGGAACTGGCGAGAACAACTGTGTTCGCAACGTTGTGTCAGTGGAGCAGCACATCTGGCTACTTTGTCTAGGCATTTGGTTGCATGTTCGTGGCGTGCACTGGAGAAGCACCAGTGTAATGAGTGCCAGTCATTTCCTTTCAGAAAGTTTCGCTACAGCTAAAGCCCATTTTACTACAAAAGTTTCCTTTGAAGCAGCTTTGCGGCAGTGTTCCTGCCAGTTGCTCCTTATAGGAGGGTTGCACTGGGGCGGGGCCCATAAGATGGCTCACAGCGTCGAAGAGGCAGCGTATCCCATCTTTGTGGTCTCTCTCCCGGCCGCCGCCTGCAAGCAGTCGCACAACGTACACTCACGGGTGTCCATGCGATATTCCTGTGGTTATAATGGCGAACTGTGCCGTATTGGGTTGCTGCAACTACTCGAGTAACAAGCCTGGTCATGAGAATGCGTCTGATGTCCATACCTAAAGTGAAAAGGTTTGGATTCCTCAGCCACACACTATACTGCATGTGCGTTAAACCTTTCCTTTCCGGTAAGTGTTCAGAACCTATGCCACATCATAGAGGTTTGCTTTTGTAGTGAAAATCTTAGGTTTTCGAGACGTGCTATGCAGCGTCTCCAGAACCTAAGACATTAAAAAGAAAGATTTTTCATGCATTTGTAATGCACTGCGCAGCAGGCGACGAGCGCGCGCCCTACGTCCGCCATCGCTGCTTATCAGCGGCATCATTCAGGTAGGTGCGGCGGGTTACTGATTTCGGTGTGTTAGTAAACAGTCAGCGACACAGTTCGAGCAAGCCGCAGTGCGTTCTCATTTACCCATGGTTTGACGAGTGCGCACTGCGTCGCTCACTGTTTAAGAGAATGGTCAGCTGAGCACGTTAACGTCGATCATAGCATCTAATCAATCGAGACAGTAGGTGATCTCTAGGTGCGCAACTGCCCGACGCGCGTCGTTGGACCCTGCAGCAAAAAGCAGTTTTGATCGCAAGCGGCTTGGGCTCAACCACCAACAAACTATGCCAATTGTATCACCTCACATGCTCTAGCAAACGGTGAAACTCTTCAAAACAAAGAATTCCTGAAGCGACACCACCACGGCGACAAAAATTATTCGTCCGAGCACTAAGCAAGGGGACCCAGTCATGTTTCCGACGACGACACGGCGGCCGTCTCCGAGGTCTTTAATTCGGTGCTGTTGGACCCATCCGCTTGTCACATAGTTGTGGGTGTCCATCGATTTATAGGCTTTAGGCTTGTCCGTTGTTGCGAAGCTTGTGCCGCCAACAAGGTGGTCCTTAATGTCCGTGAGCTCAATGCGGAAATAACACTTCACATCACACACAGCTTCATTACTACTAAAGTCGAACGGGTCGATATTCGCCTCAAAGGTGAACCTTATGTTCGTAGCGAAGTTTCGTCACACCTCGGAAGTCGCACACATACACACATTGCATTTCACCACGTTGGTACCATACGTAGCGGCACGCGCACAACCTCTCATTGCCGCTCGCTGCTTCGGATTGGGCGCACCTAGACCACTGACATGGCGGTAGAGGCAAACGCCGCTAGCGCTTCAAGCGGATGCCATCACGTGCAACTCTCCTATTGCACACTACAGGGTTACTTGTTGACGCCCAGTCATCTCTCGCAGTTGCCTCGAGTCACTAGTCACACAAACTGCTCTCTGAAAATATCAGCAGCTCTTTTCGTGAGGCTCGACAAGCATTTGGGCATGCAGAAAAACTGGATTTCTAGGCAAGATGAACGAAGGTCTCAGTAACGCACCACTTTTTCCATGAATGCATGAAATCAAGAACGGGAAAAAGCTCCCCACAAATGGGCATTGTAGCTTTTTCTTCATGCGCTTCCTTTCCTCGACGTCTGTTTATTTGCGCAGCAATGTTTTGGACTCATTTATTATGTTGTGTGACTAGCGCATTCAAGATGCATTTCGTCGCACTATAGTTTCATGAAATCCTTTGTTCCAACAACGCTGGCATTCTCACCACCGACATGCATAGCGTTATCTACTCGGGTCACCAACAGTGCCGCTACAGATTGCAAGGAGCTGCCGCAAGAGTCTCTAGCGACTGTACCGAGTGGGAAAGGAAAAGAGGATAACAGAAGAGGTTGAGCAGTGCTTTTGCAGCTCACATCCCAGGCATAGTTTTTTTTTTCTAGGAGGCATCAGCTAAGCAATGACAAAATTTCAATAAATTTGAGTTTCAGGGCCCTTCTGAGGTGCACCCAAATCTAAGCAAACAGACCTCCAACAGTTTGCCTTCATCAAACAGCGGCCACTGTGGCCGGAATCCGATAGTGCGATATTTGGGCCATCATAAAACCACCATGACCACAAGACCATTTCAGTGGATAAATACTTCCATGTCATTCAATGTGTCTTCCTAACTTAAATTGAAACAAAAATGACACAACTTTCCGATCAACAATGAAAATAAAATGCCAGAGCATACTGCAGAGAACACTCACTTGAGTGAGCTTCGAGGGACCCAAAGAAATTGCTCACTGAATAGAACTAATCGACATGTGGGGTTTAACGTCCCAAAACCACGATATGATTATGAGAGACGCCGTAGTGGAGGGCTCCGGAAATTTCGACCACCTGGTGTTCTTTAACGTGCACCAAAATATGAGCACATATGCCTACAGCATTTCTATTTCCTTAAGAAATGCAGCCGCCGCAGCCGGAATTCGATCCCACGACCTGCGGGTTAGCAGCCGAGCACCTTAGCTACTAGATCACTGCGGCGGGGCATTTCACTGAAAAGAAAGTTCACTAAAATGAATATTCACTAGAATAGGGAACATCAATGGGCACAGTAGATGTCAAGTTAAATGTATTAAATGCAATATATCTAAAAAAATACTTTTGTAATCTTCTTTTGCACAGGCGCAAGAAAAAACAAGGCTGTCGAGAGAGTATGTTTCAGTGCACCGCCTCTGGCACAGCTTGCTTTTGTGACACGAAGCCTAGTAACTTTCTAATATATCTCACAGCCTTTGGTAGAGATGCAGGATTTGAAGCTACTTCAGCCATTACAACTTGTTCTTGCTCACCTTCAACTGTGACTCCCACACACCGTGGAGGATTGGCCAAGAATTGAGCGGTCTCATTAAATGTTATCGGACATTAGAATAAGGGAGGTTATATAATAAAATTAGGCATTTTATATTCCTTGTTGCAATTTTTTTCTTTCAAATCCGGGCCGTGCATATACAAGCAATGTTGCACCATGGCCGATTGATGCACGATGAGGGCTACTCCCATCAGCTGTGCCAGTGTTCTGTAGCTTGAAATTTAATTGAATTGATCTCATAAATGAGCCAGGCATAATAGATCAAGTTCATTCAAATGAAATATATACTTTTCAAAAGTTCATTTAACTGAAAGATTTTTGCATAGAATGCAAAGGAAACCCACCGAGATTTCCCATAAGTTCGTTATTCTGAAATACTGATTAAAATGACAATCCTTCAAGTTAGCGTTCACTGTATGATGTTAGAGTAGTACTTATAAACATGATATCTTTGCCGTCAAGTCGGATCAAATCCTAATATGTTTCATGTGAACATACGCGATTTAATAGTGGCACTATATGTACAACCATTCATACCACATCAAATGTACGTCTCTTTTTGTTTTGCCACTGTAGCAAGGTTTTTAGGGGCGAAGCTCCTTAGGGCGTGGGCTGTGCGTCCCCTGTATGTAGCCACCTCTAGTTTAGTTCTTGCAGTGTTCACTAGATGGCGGTACCGTCTCCTGTATGTAGCCACGTCTCGTTTAGTTCTTGTAGTGTTTACTAGATGGTGGTACTTGTAGCTGATGATGAAAAGATGCAAGATGTTATAAACTAGAAAGCGGTACTTGTAGTTGATGAAAGACGCGAGATCTTATAAAATAGGATTGATGTCACATATGGCGCGTGTCATTGGTTGAAGGCAATCGTTCGATTTAGTGCGGCGACGTACGCTAGGGGGAGCGATGTAATAAAATCGAGTGGGCAAAATGTACAGAGGATTCATGGTTTACCAGGTTTACCTCCGAAGCTTCGCCCACTCATCATCATTCACTTCGTGGATATGGCGGCACTTTTTTTGGTTTGGTTGCGAAGGTAATATAGTTAGCTAGGCAGCAACAATCTCATAAAGTCTGTATGATAAGCACATGCCAGCATTTACAATGTGCTTAATTGAACCTATTCCCCATTGCACATTTATTAGCATGTGGCGATGATCTTAGCAATGTGCAGTGCAACGAAAGAGACTTCGTAATATTTATACCAGAATCTGAAAAGTGCTTGATTACAACACCTAGACGGTATTTGAAAACTGTACTTAAGAAAAATATTTTTTGTTTGATTAGCTTGTGGTAATATTTCTTCGTGCGCAATTGGCTATAAAAAAGAACAGCTCCTATTCACACACTTCTGCAGTCTTTCATTCTTCTCATAATTAGCAGCACTTTCTCCATTTAACAAGCTAGGCGTACCTGGAACAGGAGCGAGCACATGGTGCAACGAAACGTCTTGGCCTCGGGGTGCGTGCTTTGTAGGTGCCGAGTGAGTACCCCGTCCGACGATGTGGTGAAGCTGGAACAATGGGAACAGCGAAGCTAGAGTCCAGGAGTGCGGCTTAGCATCTCAAACGTACCGTCTTCATGCGTCTTACTCACATGTATGCTATAAGCATATTGTCGCTGGAACATATGCAGGCAGTACTCACACGTGTGAATCTTAGCGCAGCTAGTGTGTGTACGACGATGGTGAAGAGAAAGCGCTACATCACTTTCAAAAGTTGCATCGAATTGTGAGCACTTACGTCGGGTCCCGACATGCTTCATCTTGTAATGGTACTTCTGTGCCCAGCTGGTGCTGAAAGCCTTGATGCATGCGGGACGCTTGAAACGCTTGGAACTGTCTGCCGGATTAAGATGGCTCCATACATGGTGGTGACAAGATTTCCGCGTCCTCAAGCTCTTCTTACAGATGCCGCAAAGAAACTCGTCCACGTCGTCGTCACTCACTGGCTCGTCAATGGAAGCTGCATGACGATGTAAAGAAAACACATATACGTGAGATTTCAGAAGCTCCACTGCCAAGCAATTAATCTAGTTACTTAGTTACTTGGTTCTTGCTTAAAGAAGAACCTTCCAACAAAAAGAGAGAGATAACAAAACATGCTGTGCCATACTGGACAGACAGTCTGGGTACTAACACCAGTGTTTTTCTCAGAGATTGAACATTTTAAATCACTATATGAGCACATTTGTACAGTTCAGTTTGTTTGGGTTAGTTATCAGTAAGAGGTGGACATTACTTGCACAACTAAACGCAATGCCCATGTATATAATTATCAAATGATTCACTTCAAGGGACATATCGTAATAACAATAAAAAGCAGCAAAATAGAAGTGCTTGCCCCTCATTTTTACCTCATTTTTGTGTTCAGTTATGACCCCAACCCTCTAAATATCAATGCTATAAAAAAACATGGCCACTGTCCATGCAGCCTAAATAATGGAACACAATTATAGTTTCTAAAAACCAGCAACAATTTTGGTATTGTGTCATGATAGGTTGACTCCATACCAAGTCAGCGGTTGGTGCAGCTCTCACAAAAAACAAAAACAAAAAGCACACAAGGAACAAACACAACAATCTAATGCATTTACTTTTTCTAGGAAAAATAATCTACATACTGCTACACGTCAGCAAATTCTATTCTGTATCCCAAGATCACGATAATATCGGTGATGCCAGGTCTGGCATTTCGAAACTGATCTTAAAGGGACACCGAAAAGAAATAATTTTCGTGCATTTGTAAAGTACTAATTCACAGTCCTAAAAACCCAACTCTTCCGCGAGACAATGCTTGGTAAGCGAGAAAAATTGGCGAGAAGAATATGCTAGTGGAGATGCCATCTCGAGGTCCCTGCACCAAACACCATGATGTCGTAAATTTTGAAGGCGTCTATTGAGTCCTACAAAGCTTCCAATCGATCAAAATGAAGTACCTTGTCTTTCTTGGGATGTAAAAATAGCGCAAAAAATATAAAAAAGGGTGAAGGAAGAGACGACATGGCGCTGACGGTGCGGTGTTGTCTCTACTTTTGTCCTTGTTCATATTTTTTGCGCTATTTGTACATCCCAAGCATGAACCACCAACTTGCCCAACTTTCGGTATTATTGAAGTACATTGTCATTTGTGGTTGCCATAGGCCTAGCATACGAAGTATCAGAAAATTTCGTCGAGCCAATGTTGTGCAAATACGACAAACACATTTTGAAATTTTCGACAGCACGAGCAGAGATTCGAGAGCAAAATTTTGAAATTAATCTTCAACCTCAATTTCCTCCACGAATCGTGAACTCACGGTAGCAAAACTTAAGGCATTATAGTGTTCAGAGTGCTATGTATTAGTCTAAACCAAGTCAATGTCTCTCTTCAGTGTCCCTTTAATCAGTGGCAGATCCAGAGGGGTAGAGGTTGGGACGATCTCCCCCCTCCTCTTCCTGAAGTCTGTGTCAGCACAGGCCCCCCCCCCCTCTACTCTAGTGCCCGTTGTGCACATCCTTTAACCAATTATTAAGAATGAGTGAAACCACTGTGAGCACACATGAACAGTATTTATGCTACAAAAGGGTTCTTCTCCTAGTAAAAACAAAAAAGTCATGAACGCACCCCCTTCTAAGTTGTTTTCAGGCAACCGCCCCCCTTAAAATGAGTCGCTGGATCTGCCAGTGCCTTTAATAAATTATATAATTAGTCGTCCAGCCTAGGTACTAAAAGGGTCAAATAGAAAGTTTCTGGCCTGACATGGCAAAAATTACTTTCAAGTATGATACTGTTGCAAATTCAAGAATGAGTTTTTTTGGTGGAATACTTGGTCAGCACACTAGGGGCCTCAGTTGGAATCCCACTCTGTCCATGACATTTTTAAATTATTTAGTTTTTCTTTTCTTCTTATTTCACGCGATAGTGGTTGTGGTTACCGGCGGCAGCGGGCAAGTACAGCACTAAAAATGACTTGTGATCGCACAACAGCTTTTGCTCTAAAAGCAAATCAATGTGCAATCAGCAATGTGCTGCAGATTTTATAAGGCGACCACCTACTTACTAGTTAAAGGGACCCTGAAATGGTTTTGAAAATTTTGTATAAATACATCTGGCCAGCATACCGAATCCTATGGGTCACTTATAGACAGATTTGAGCACTCTGTGCAAACTGTGAAATTCATTAGGAGGCTTTAAAGCTGCCAATTGCTGCAGATCACTGTGACTTAGCCAAATGCATTTTTAATCGCCTATTCACCCAGTATCAGCCAGGCTGTTGATCTGGTTGGCTGTGGAATGGGCCTAAGTAAGATCGGTTGGTGGGGTGACAGCCCCTGTCAGAGCAGATATCAATCACTGTGCAATCTTCGTCTCTGTTGCCAGACGGCATGCATGCTCCATGGCACACTGGGTGATTACGAGATGGCGTGCAACCCGTCAGCGTGCAATCTCGGAGGTCATGACTTGGCAAAGCTCAAATTGTCGAGTATGCTTATGAGAGCTCTGGGATCCCCAGTGATTCCAGCGTGTTTCATGGGTTGAAGAGGCACAGCAGCGGTGAGAAGAAGGGCATGATATAATTGTCCATAGCGGCCTGGGTACACGACGTGTCGCTAAATTTGTTGTGCAAGTGGCTTGATGATTCTTCAGCCTAACCGCTGACAAAACTTCAAAAAACCATTTCAAGGGTGCTTTAGGTTGGAACAGTTTTATACCTAAGAAGTAATTCCTTCGAGATTGGACCAGAAACTTTCTAGCTGGCCTTTATAAAAATACAACTTTTTTACTTATGAGAACTGCATCAAAAAGATTACACGTGTTCAAAAGTGTGCATGAGTACTCCGTTGTATCAGTAGAGTTCTACACCTTCATATATGCAACATCAATAGAACTTTGGTGCGTAAAAGGGTATCGACAGCAAATGCAGTTTGCACTTCAAATGGGTGGTGAATCACTGCAAATTTGGATCAACAGCCATATGAGATTTTTACTGCCAGTTCCATTTCATGCTTCCCGTAATGTTCCAGCAGAAAAACTGGGTGCATAAAAGTTTATGTGTGGCACAGTTAAAAACCTAGTTATGCAGGGACATAAATAAACACCAGCACACTGTGACATCAAGCATTGCTTGGTGTCACCAGAATATATAACTACACCTAATTCTGAATATCAAGGTAGGGAACAGTTAAGAAGTACATTACACACAACTTGGACACACACTGTCATCTGGTTCAAGTACCAACAATACTACAAATACATGCATTATGTGAAAAATTAGCAACATGGAGGGGGGGTGGCTATAATTTTTTATGTACTTTGGCTTGAATGAACACCAAGTTATGTGCTTTTACAAAAGTCAGAAACGAAAGGTAGAGAAAAGGCTACTTGAAGTTGTTATGCGATTTTTAACTGAAGAAAATAAAGCCCTTTAAAAAGTGAAGTAAGTGAACAAAAAAAAGCCCGAATAGTTTTTAATATTTTTACAGCTGTCTGCTAGATCATTAGGAACATACTTTGTTAGATCAGCTCAATTAATCCCTTCACTGCTTGCCCCGGCAAGACGTACTGCACCACAATGACAAAAGAAAACATTGTTTTGGATTGAAAAAGAACATCATGCTATTCATTCGAAAGTAAATGTTACCAACATTTCGCAGAGGTCGCGGGTTCAAATCCCGGCTGCGGCGGCTGCATTTCCGATGGAGGCGGAAATGTCGAGGCCCGTGTGCTCAGATTTGGGTGCACGTTAAAGAACCCCAGGTGGTCAAAATTTCCGGAGCCCTCCACTACGGCGTCTCTCATAATCATATGGTGGTTTTGGGACGTTAAACCCCACAAATAAATCAATCAATCAATCAATCAATCAATCAATCAAAACCAACATTTCGCAGAGCTCGGTACTGCTGCAGCTCTTCTGGGGAAATTTCTCCGCTTCTTAACGCAAGGCGACTCGTCTTCGGACTCTTCTGAAGACGAAGATAAGTTAAAAGCCGGCGCAGAACGGTCAATAATATGCGGCAGCTCTGGGTCAACTGGGGACCCTGACACATCAGCATCGTCTACACTCGGAACCGGAGAGCCAACGGTGAACTCTTCTAAATCCACTGCAGAAGAACGGTCGTTTTCGTCAGGCTCAATGTTGGGCAGGCCAAGCTCAGTGCTCGGCAGTTTCAAGTGAGCCCCACTGATTACCATCCTGTCACTGGTGGACTTTCCTTCCTTACATACAGCTTCCATGATGTCTTGCGAGAGAACAGTGTATTCTTGCGACTCTTCCAAATAACGTTCGCCTTAGCTTGGCAAAACATGGGGCACGAGCACACACGTGGGCTTACCCTGGTACGGTCGACAGAGCACAACCAGTTTCTGTTTACTGACATTATCAGCCCTTTCCGTCCACTCATAGCCTTCTCGTGGGTCCAAAGCCGAAAAGTCACCGACGAACACTGAAATAATGCCGTTAGCTGGAATACCAAAAGGAAATATGAGGTCGGTGCAAAATGCTTCCATCTTGGAGTTAATGTAGACACTAATATTTTGATCGGCAGGCTCCCCCGTGAACTCGTCACGTACCTCCGTCATCGCGCCGATGACACAGCATTCAAGCCCAAGCGCTTGTCACAATCAAACAGCTCCACTGTAACCAAATAAACAGACGGAAACACCGAGTGTCGTAATATACACGTATTTGTAGGTTTGGATGGCGCTTGGCGCCAACACTATTGCATTGTATCATTTTGTGACGACTTGTATGTTGTATCAATGTTGGTAACGCTGGTTGTACTTCCTTGTATTGTTCAGATATCACGTTAAAGTATTTTTATTTTCACTATCCAACAACCTAAACAATTTTCTATAAGTTTACGCAAACGGAAAATGGGTAAAACTTAATGCGGTTTTGCTCTTTTTTTTAAGTGTGCATCCTTGAAAATTTAATTTAGGGGCAGGGTACATACCTATCTCAAAGGCCATGTATCATGCTTTCGATTGCAATAATGATTGCTACTGCCAGAAACAACTTGCAAGCTGCAACCTTACCGAGCAGTGCGAAAAGCGGGGAAATGAAATGACGAAACTAGACCTGTTAGGGTCATTATCTAGGTTAAACTTGATCTGTATGAACAGATTGTCTTAAGCTTTGGATTATTCTTGTACAGAGCTGGCCAATATCGAAGACTGTGTGGGTTATGTCTGTCATTGACGACGTCTTTACCGTGTTACAACCACTGATAGCTTGTATTTGAAGCTTCGAGATGAAACGGCGTTAGGTAGCGCACCAATTATGGGCGATATCTGCATAGGTCGGCACTTTGAGGGACTACTCACTCATATTTACTCACCACAATTGTTTCAGCCTTCGCACTCACTCACATTCATACTCAAGTCTAATCGCACTCATAGGCCCTCACTCACATTCATACTCACGACTACTCACACTCATGAGAACTCACTCATGTTCATACTCACGACTACTCATACTTTTAGTTAGAGAAGCACGGACTGCTGGGCGAATTAGTAATTCATTCTAATGGAGGTGCGCGAAAAATTGAATGACAAAAGAAATTGACACCTGGACACAGCGCGCCGTGTCCAAGTGTCTTAATTTCTTTTGTCATTCAATTTTCCGTGCACCTCAATTAAGACTAATAGTTACTCACTCACATCCATACTCACGCTTACTGAAGATCATAGGCCCTCACTCACCTCCGCACTCACGCCCACTCACATTCATGAGCTCTCACTCACTCCTAATCACACTCAAGGATATATTTAACGTTCATACTAATAAATACCTACATTCATGAGTATACTCACTAATGTCAAACTCACTTCTACTCACACTCATAAGTATACACTCACGTTCATTTCACTCACACTCTATACTTTTCACACTCAAGAATACTCACTCGCGTTCATACTCACTCCTACTCACACTCATGAGTATACTCACTCACGTTCATACTCGCGGATACTCACGCTTATGAATACTCACGTTCAAACTCACTTATGCTCCCACTCATGAGTACTCACTCAAGTTCATACCTACTCATACTCACACTCAAAGTACTCACTCACGTTCATACTCACCACTACTCACTCATGAGTACTCACTTACGTTCATACTCTCACACTCAGAGAACTCACTCACGTTTATACTCACTTCTAATCACTCTGAAAGTACTCACTCACGTTCATACTCATGAGTTCTCATGAGTACTCATTCACGTTATACTCACTCCTACCCACACTCATAAGTACTCACTCATACTCACACTCACCACGTTCAAATGAGTAGGAGTGAGTGCGAGTAAGTGTACTCATGAGTGAGTATGCCGAGTTATGCCCACACTAGATATCAAGAACTCAGTTCCATGAAAGAAAATTGAGGGGATGGATGGGACGGTAGTCAAGGCGCCCCTGTTCATCCCTTAGTGTAATTTATGCCTTTGATCAACAGACATTCAGCTGAAGCTCAACTACACACAGGACCACATGTCGGCAAAAAAAAAAGTGGGGCTCACTCAGATTCACTTAATTAGGGCGCACTTAGACTCACCAAAAATTTCTTCAACCGGACTCAGACTTCCCCAAAATTTCCTTAACTTGACTCAGACTCACTAAGATTTTTTCTCACCCGGACTGAAACACCCCAAAGTATTACTTACCCGAACTCACTCGAACTCGTACGGCTCGATGTGTGTCGGTGTGAGTTTGAGTGATGATGGGTGAGTTTTCCGACCTATAATTGAAGAAAACTATCTTAGCTAGGTACACCTTTAATATCTCTTATGATACGTACAGATAGTGTTACGGTAATCAGTATTTACGGTACATTGTACAAAGAATTCATTGTTACTACATCACCTTGGCACAATCTGTGGCGGCTGAAGTTTAATGCGAAAAATCACTCATTAACGCTCTTTGTTCCTAATTACAAACGCAAATGGCTGAGCAAGATGCTACAGTGCAGTTGATTGCGATGACTATAAGTTTCTGAGAAACAGTTTTCTTTATTATACTTCTTACTTAAAATAATGGAATATGAGAAGAAAAACTCTGAAGGAGCATTGACATGAAATTCGCGGCATCAGTATGCTAAATGACAGTTACAGGTGAAAATATTCCACTAGTCCCGGTTGAGACCCACCGGCAACTGGTCTCCACTGATAATTTTACCCTAAACCCCTTGAACTATAAGTGTCAGTTGGGACCCAATGGCTACTGGTCCCCACTAGAAATTAGACCACCTGCAGCTCACTTGAACTGGTCCCAATCGTGTTCCCGCAGTGGACCCCTGCGGTGCATATAGCCGAACAAGCTTGGCATTGAAACTGAACTCCATTTATTAAAAATTTTGTAGATTGTGCACGAGCCGTGAAGCATCTTGATTGCTTTCCTGGGTATGCTGCAGACGCTTTAAATTTCGTAGATCTCGTGCGTACGGGATCATCTAAGAGAAATATTTAAACCGCTAGCGAAACTGTATTGACCACTTTGCACGTTCAATTCTGCCAAAATTAAATTTTATCAACATCCAACTAGTGTTGGCTTATAATTAGAAAATTGTGCAGTGTGCCCCAAACCAATACTGCTCTCAACCAAAACACAAGTACTGTAATCGCAATTACAGGTAACTCCTGCAAGCAGAAACTGTTGCTCTTAATTGATTGATATGTGAGGTTTAACGTCCCAAAACCACCATATGATTATGAGACGCCGTAGTGGAGGGCTCCGGAAATTTTGACCACCTGGGGTTCTTTAACGTGCACCAAATCTGAGCACACGGGCCTACAGCATTTCCGCCTCCATCGGAATGCAGCCGCCGCAGCCGGGATTCGAACCCGCGACCTGCGGGTCAGCAGCCGAGTACCTTAACACTAGACCACCGGGGCGGGGCTGTGTTGCTCTTAATTCTCCCCTCTTAATACGTGACTAGATCGATTAATATACCATTGTGAGATATTTTTTTTTATGAAGCAGCCATAATTGAAGTCCTGCTGAATTGTGCCCTTGAACGTGCGATAGTTTTCTGCAAATCCCTCTACCATACAGTGAAAAACGTTTGTGAATAATTATACACGCCTATGTATACATTGGTAAAAGGTACAGATACACCATGGTATGATTAACAGCCTTGCACAGCTATTATTAACACAACTCATTCGTGTCGCATACAATTTCGTATTCTGATTTCCTCGAGAATTCTAAAAAAAGTCAGAGCACATTAATTTAACATTACTGTGTGATCACGTTTTGATCTAATTCGATCACTTTTAAACCGTCAAGCTTAATTCCGCGAAAAAAAAACGAAAAAAAGAGAAGCGTTGGACAGTAAAGCCGAAGCTCACGCACAGAGAACAGTTTAGGGATATTTAATTGCTGAGCAAATATGTATTACTTCAGCTAGAGCTACAAGCCTACCCGAATATACTTCGTATTTCATTGGCATGTTGTCCAACACAAATATTGCGCGACATGAATTTTTCGACGCTCCAAACAAATGGCAGCAAATTCGCCGCACCAATGTTGATGAGACTGCCGTGTCTAAAGCATTAATTGTTTACCAGCACGTTACATCACCGCGCCCAAACACTGTATGTTGCATTATATTATTCCTCATCTTCACCTACACAACGCAGAAGAGATTATTTACCTTCAAACGGCTGCTTTGCGGCAAGACATGGCAGCGCGTCAATCCGAACACGTTGAATCTATATCTGTCCTATCAGCCAATGGCTGATAGACGGCTTTCTACGAGTGAGTTTTGAGCGTCTTCTAATATTTGTCGAGAAACGAGAAACAATTTTTAGCTGACTTTGATCATTTATTGTGAATTTCAGGCCATGTGCTGCGCTATAATATTTGGTTCACGTGGTCTCGGGAGCCCATCGGATAAGTTTTCTGACCATGCTCAAAAGTGTTGCAGGGCCCCTTTAAAGGGGCACGAAGGCAAATATTAGGTCGATGTTTATTGCTAAAATTACACTCAAGAAACCTTGTAGTACCACTTTCGTGCCAAGAAAGTGCCTATTTGAAATAAAACTTCGTTTTAGTATCCGCTTCGCGTTAGCACGCTCCAAATTACCTGCCTCAAAATGAACACATTCACGTCACTGATGTCATGTGCAACTTCGCTCGGCTTTACTGCGTGGCCGTCGACACTAGTAGCAGCAGAGCGAAAGTAGCGGGAGCCACAGCAGCAACAACGGCCAGTGAATAATTTTTTTGCCATGGCCACTAAGATGGTGGTCGTGCTTGGTTGAACTGGGCCCCGCTCGATGGCACAAACCAGGTGAAAATCAAACTTTTAAACCCCTCACGCCCTTCCCCATGGTACCGTCCGACGGTTGTGATGTGTGGTGCACGTTTGAAGTGTGCGCCTTTAAGCTTCCGACATCAAGAAAACAGTGTGCGCGAGCGGTGGCTGAAACGAAGCTCGAGGATGCCGTCAAAGTAATGCCGAGTGCGAGACCGCAAGTTATCGACGCGCAAGTGCCCACATAGGAATTCACCACAAAGATTCCAGACTGTGCCCCACGAGACTTCAGCATCAGCAATTAGGTGGGTGGGCAAGGAAGGAGGCTGGAGACAAGAAGAGGGGAGAGACGTTGCCGGGCGTTTGACTGGGCCCGAGGCTCAATGCTTGGGACGCTGTCCATGCGTTGTTGCGGCGAGCTCAACGTGGACGCTGACATCCCTAGTCTGTCACACCCCTCTTCACCAAATTCCTTGGTAGCCTCAGCAAGCCGCCAGTAGCCCCTCCAAGCCAGTCTGCAGCTCTCGCGCATCGGTGCCACGTCATCGCATCGCCCAAAGTGCTCGACTCCCAAACGGACAAGCCTGTGTCGGCTTAATGACGCGCTCGTGAGGAACTCTCGTTAGCTCTCTTGTTTTATTTGCTTAGTTTGCTGCGTACGCCTGTGTGCTCGTTTATTTCTCGTGTTTTTATAAAGTGTAGTTCTAAACCTGCAAACAGCCTTGTCATTTTATCACGAACGTTGTCGTCACTGGTGCAAGAAAGTCCGTATGATCTAAACATTCCAAGAATCCCATCACAATGGTTCTTTTTTGTATAAATCAAACAGAAACGGACAAGAAGCATTTTATTACGTCTCTTGATGCAGGGAAGGTTCTTTTGTTTTTACTGCAGCTAGTTTGATTACTAGTAATTAATTGCACTCAGATTCTCTTTGCATTGGGATCGCTTCCAAAATATCCCACTCACGGAGCCCGTAGTGTGGTACATTTAGCCCAATTTATCGCTAAATAGGGCACTTCTGTTGGTAATAGTGCTGTCTTAGACGCTGTCATACATTGAGCTTTGACATAAATCTTTCCTTGTCTTTAGAGTCCCTTTTTTGACGAGACACACTCGTACAAGTGGCGTTTAGGTGCGTCGCGGACGCCGTGGAGTTAAACGCTTATAAATTCTGCGCTGACGGCTGTCCGGTCTGTAAAGTGGCCAAGGTGCAACTTTGGAAGCGAGAGAGCCCAAAATGTCGGTTTTAGGTAATCCGATTAGAGCCACCTGACTGGCAGTGCGGCGCAGGCTCTGAACCATATTGGTATCACCGAAGAAAGCGAGCTGATGCGCGCGGTTGGTAGATGCAGTGCCAGTTTGCTATATAGTATACATCTGTATATACGCTGGGCCCATTATACATCTGCACATTGGGCTCCGTGTCGCACGTATGCTTAAAGATATTGGTATTGAAGTTTATTTCTGACATATTGTACAGTTGCCCAAGGGTTCGATGAAAAGCCTAAAAAAACGCCTCGCGGGGCACCCTAATTGTGTCGCTTCTGTACGAGTGTGTGCGTGAAATGCGCCCGTTTCCGATGCGAAGAGACTATCATGGCAGATAATATTGTAGACCGGATGAAGGCGTTCGTGCTGAATGTCCAACGTTGCGGAAGCAATAGCGAAGTATATGGCCACCCACACGTATAGTGGGTCGACTGCAAGAGCGGCTCTACCATCTGGAGGAAAGGAAGAAGAATTGCGTGTCTCTTCTCGGCTCGAGAGCCAGCCACGACTGACGCATCGTCCTAGAGCTAGCTACCCGGTTGTTCAATATATCTCCCAGTACTTGTGACTCATCGTGACAAACTGGTGGAAGGTGCTGGGTAGTCTCACGGATGCTGCAGACCCCCCCAGGAAGCCGTAATACGAGTCCAGTGCCAGTCAATACTCCCGTGCATCGGACGAGCCGCCGAATCAGGGGATTGCCTCCGGAAGTCAACGATACTGCTACCACCACGTCAACAAACATGACCAGCACTTCGGTACAAACCTTGCCAACCGGCACGGGAAGCACGTCGTCGAACCGATATACGTTGGAAAGCCCACGGGCACCGACGACGTTCCATGGTACGGAGAGCGAAGACGTTGAGGACTGGTTGGCGGACTTCGAGCGCGTAGCCAACTTGAATCAGTGGGACAACGCGGCGAACTCGTACGGCTCGATGTGTGTCGGTGTGAGTTTGAGTGATGATGGGTGAGTTTTCCGACCTATATTGAAGAAACTATCTTAGCTAGGTACACCTTTAATATCTCTTATGAACGTACAGATAGTGTTACGGTATCAGTATTTACGGTACATTGTACAAAGAATTCATTTGTTACTACATACACCTTTGGCACAATCTGTGGCGGCTGAAGTTTAATGCGAAAAATCACTCATTAACGCTCTTTGTTCCTAATTAACAAACGCAAATGGCTGAGCAAGATGCTACAGTGCAGTTGATTGCGATGACTATAAGTTTTCTGAGAAACAGTTTCTTTATTATACTTCTTACTTAAAATAATGGAATATGAGAAGAAAAACTCTGAAGGAGCATTGACATGAAATTCGCGGCATCAGTATGCTAAATGACAGTTACAGGTGAAATATTCCACTAGTCCCGGTTGAGACCCACCGGCAACTGGTCTCCACTGATAATTTACCCTAAACCCCTTGAACTATAAGTGTCAGTTGGGACCCAATGGCTACTGGTCCCACTAGAAATTAGACCACCTGCAGCTCACTTGAACTGGTCCCAATCGTGTTCCCGCAGTGGACCCCTGCGGTGCATATAGCCGAACAAGCTTGGCATTGAAACTGAACTCCATTTATTAAAAATTTTGTAGATTGTGCACGAGCCGTGAAGCATCTTGATTGCTTTCCTGGGTATGCTGCAGACGTTTAAATTTCGTAGATCTCGTGCGTACGGGATCATCTAAGAGAAATATTTAAACCGCTAGCGAAACTGTATTGACCACTTTGCACGTTCAATTCTGCCAAAATTAAATTTTATCAACATCCAACTAGTGTTGGCTTATAATTAGAAAATTGTGCAGTGTGCCCCAAACCAATACTGCTCTCAACCAAAACACAAGTACTGTAATCGCAATTACAGGTAACTCCTGCAAGCAGAAACTGTTGCTCTTAATTGATTGATATGTGAGGTTTAACGTCCCAAAACCACCATATGATTATGAGACGCCGTAGTGGAGGCTCCGGAAATTTTGACCACCTGGGTTCTTTACGTGCACCCAAATCTGAGCACACGGGCCTACAGCATTTCCGCCTCCATCGGAAATGCAGCCGCCGCAGCCGGGATTCGAACCCGCGACCTGCGGGTCAGCAGCCGAGTACCTTAACCACTAGACCACCGGGGCGGGGCTGTGTTGCTCTTAATTCTCCCCTCTTAATACGTGACTAGATCGATTAATATACCATTGTGAGATATTTTTTTTATGAAGCAGCCATAATTGAAGTCCTGCTGAATTGTGCCCTTGAACGTGCGATAGTTTTCTGCAAATCCCTCTACCATACAGTGAAAACGTTTGTGAATAATTATACACGCTATGTATACATTGGTAAAAGGTACAGATACACCATGGTATGATTAACAGCCTTGCACAGCTATATTAACACAACTCATTCGTGTCGCATACAATTTCGTATTCTGATTTCCTCGAGAATTCTAAAAAAAGTCAGAGCACATTAATTTAACATTACTGTAGTGATCACGTTTTGATCTAATTCGATCACTTTTTAAACCGTCAAGCTTAATTCCGCGAAAAAAAAACGAAAAAAAAGAGAAGCGTTGGACAGTAAAGCCGAAGCTCACGCACAGAGAACGGTTTAGGGATATTTAATTGGAGCAAATATGTATTACTTCAGCTAGAGCTACAAGCCTACCCGAATATACTTCGTATTTCATTGGCATGTTGTCCAACACAAATATTGCGACATGAATTTTTCGACGCTCCAAACAAATGGCAGCAAATTCGCCGCACCAATGTTGATGAGACTGCCGTGTCTAAAGCATTAATTGTTTACCAGGCAACGTTACATCACCGCGCCCAAAACACTGTATGTTGCATTATATTTCCTCATCTTCACCTACACAACGCAGAAGAGATTATTTACCTTCAAACGGCTGCTTTGCGGCAAGACATGGCAGCGCGTCAATCCGAACACGTTGAATCTATATCTGTCTATCAGCCAATGGCTGATAGACGGCTTTCTACGAGTGAGTTTTGAGCGTCTTCTAATATTTGTCGAGAAACGAGAAACAATTTTTAGCTGACTTTGATCATTTATTGTGAATTTCAGGCCATGTGCTGCGCTATATTTGGTTCACGTGGTCGGGAGCCCATCGGATAAGTTTTCTGACCATGCTCAAAAAGTGTTGCAGGGCCCCTTTAAAGGGGCACGAAAGGCAAATATTAGGTCGATGTTTATTGCTAAAATTACACTCAAGAAACCTTGTAGTACCACTTTCGTGCCAAGAAAGTGCCTATTTTGAAATAAAACTTCGTTTTAGTAGTCCGCTTCGCGTTAGCACGCTCCAAATTACCTGCCTCAAAATGAACACATTCACGTCACTGATGTCATGTGCAACTTCGCTCGGCTTTACTGCGTGGCCGTCGACACTAGTAGCAGCAGAGCGAAAGTAGCGGGAGCCACAGCAGCAACAACGGCCAGTGAATAATTTTTTTGCCATGGCCACTAAGATGGTGGTCGTGCTTGGTTGAACTGGGCCCCGCTCGATGGCACAAACCAGGTGAAAATCAAACTTTTAAACCCCTCACGCCCTTCCCCATGGTACCGTCCGACGGTTGTGATGTGTGGTGCAGTTTGAAGTGTGCGCCTTTAAGCTTCCGACATCAAGAAAACAGTGTGCGCGAGCGGTGGCTGAAACGAAGCTCGAGGATGCCGTCAAAGTAATGCCGAGTGCGAGACCGCAAGTTATCGACGCGCAAGTGCCCACATAGGAATTCACCACAAAGATTCCAGACTGTGCCCCACGAGACTTCAGCATCAGCAATTAGGTGGGTGGGCAAGGAAGGAGGCTGGAGACAAGAAGAGGGGAGAGACGTTGCCGGGCGTTTGACTGGGCCCGAGGCTCAATGCTTGGGACGCTGTCCATGCGTTGTTGCGGCGAGCTCAACGTGGACGCTGACATCCCTAGTCTGTCACACCCCTCTTCACCAAATTCCTTGGTAGCCTCAGCAAGCCGCCAGTAGCCCCTCCAAGCCAGTCTGCAGCTCTCGCGCATCGGTGCCACGTCATCGCATCGCCCAAAGTGCTCGACTCCCAAACGGACAAGCCTGTGTCGGCTTAATGACGCGCTCGTGAGGAACTCTCGTTAGCTCTCTTGTTTATTTGCTTAGTTTGCTGCGTACGCCTGTGTGCTCGTTTATTTCTCGTGTTTTTATAAAGTGTAGTTCTAAACCTGCAAACAGCCTTGTCATTTTATCACGAACGTTGTCGTCACTGGTGCAAGAAAGTCCGTATGATCTAAACATTCCAAGAATCCCATCACAATGGTTCTTTTTGTATAAATCAAACAGAAACGGACAAGAAGCTTTTATTACGTCTCTTGATGCAGGGAAGGTTCTTTTGTTTTTACTGCAGCTAGTTTGATTACTAGTAATTAATTGCACTCAGATTCTCTTTGCATGGGATCGCTTCCAAAATATCCCACTCACGGAGCCCGTAGTGGTACATTTAGCCCAATTTATCGCTAAATAGGGCACTTCTGTTGGTAATAGTGCTGTCTTAGACGCTGTCATACATTGAGCTTTGACATAAATCTTTCCTTGTCTTTAGAGTCCCTTTTTTGACGAGACACACTCGTACAAGTGGCGTTTAGGTGCGTCGCGGACGCCGTGGAGTTAAACGCTTATAAATTCTGCGCTGACGGCTGTCCGGTCTGTAAAGTGGCCAAGGTGCAACTTTGGAAGCGAGAGAGCCCAAAATGTCGGTTTTAGGTAATCCGATTAGAGCCACCTGACTGGCAGTGCGGCGCAGGCTCTGAACCATATTGGTATCACCGAAGAAAGCGAGCTGATGCGCGCGGTTGGTAGATGCAGTGCCAGTTTGCTATATAGTATACATCTGATATACGCTGGGCCCATTATACATGCACATTGGGCTCCGTGTCGCACGTATGCTTAAAGATATTGGTATTGAAGTTTATTTCTGACATATTGTACAGTTGCCCAAGGGTTCGATGAAAAGCCTAAAAAAACGCCTCGCGGGGCACCCTAATTGTGTCGCTTCTGTACGAGTGTGCGTGAAATGCGCCCGTTTCCGATGCGAAGAGACTATCATGGCAGATAATATTGTAGACCGGATGAAGGCGTTTCGTGCTGAATGTCCAACGTTGCGGAAGCAATAGCGAAGTATATGGCCACCCACACGTATAGTGGGTCGACTGCAAGAGCGGCTCTACCATCTGGAGGAAAGGAAGAAGAATTGCGTGTCTCTTCTCGGCTCGAGAGCCAGCCACGACTGACGCATCGTCCTAGAGCTAGCTACCCGGTTGTTCAATATATCTCCCAGTACTTGTGACTCATCGTGACAAACTGGTGGAAGGTGCTGGGTAGTCTCACGGATGCTGCAGACCCCCCAGGAAGCCGTAATACGAGTCCAGTGCCAGTCAATACTCCCGTGCATCGGACGAGCCGCCGAATCAGGGGATTGCCTCCGGAAGTCAACGATACTGCTACCACCACGTCAACAAACATGACCAGCACTTCGGTACAAACCTTGCCAACCGGCACGGGAAGCACGTCGTCGAACCGATATACGTTGGAAAGCCCACGGGCACCGACGACGTTCCATGGTACGGAGAGCGAAGACGTTGAGGACTGGTTGGCGGACTTCGAGCGCGTAGCCAACTTGAATCAGTGGGACAACGCGGCGAAACTGGGTCGTGTCTACTTCTATCTCGAAGACGGGGCTCGCACGTGGTATCAAAATCGAGAGGAGCAGCTGACGACGTGGCCAGAATTCTCTCGTAGACTTCTGCAGACATATGCCAGTGCTGACCGCCAAGAAAGAGCTGAACGAGCTATTCTTGCCCGCGTCCAGTCGCCAAACGAAACTGTGACCGCGTACGTCGAAGACATGACGCGTCTCTTCCGACGGGCAGATTCAAGAATGACGGAGGACAAGAAGTTGCGTCACTTGATGCGTGGTGTCAAGGACCAGCTTTTCGCCGGCCTCGTGCGAAGCCCTCCGAAGACGGTCGCGGAGTTCTTGTCTGAAGCCGTGACAATGGAAAAAATGCTACAGCAGCGATCAAACCAATACGACAGGCAAGTCATGTAAGTCATGACTACACGCCATGCTCATGGTGCCCTCGCGGTCGTTTGGCAAGCTACACATATACCAATTTTGGTATTACGGGACGTGAATGGATGGAAAAGGTATATGACTGGTGCAAACATGATAACAATGAGATGTGTGTCATGTAAGAACATGACTACATTCCATGATCATGATGCGCTCACGGACGTTTCGCTAGCTTCACATATACCTAATTTGGTATTACGAGACGTGACCGGACGACAAAAGTAAATGGCATGTCTAATTATGATAATCATGACATGCTCGTCATGTAAAACATTAATACCTGCTACGCTCATGATGTGCTCACGGCTGTTTCGATAGCTTCACAAGTATACCAAATTTGGTATGAACGTGATGTTAATGGACGACGAAGGTATGTGACTGGTGCAAACATGATAATTATTACATGCATACAATGTAAGATCATGACAACATACAACGTTCATGGAGCGCTCGCAGTCGTTTCGCAAGCTTCACATATGCCAAATTTGGTATTAGGTGGCATCAATTGACGACAAAGGTAAATGACACGTCCAAACATGATAGTAATGACATGTGCGTCATGTAAAAGATGACTACATGCCACGCTCATAGCATGCTCTCGGCCATTTCGCCATCTTCACATATACCAAATTTGGTATCACATGACGCGAATAGACGAAGGTAAAGTACATGTCAAAACATGATAATCATGACATATAAGTCATGTACGGTATAATTTGCATCCGCCTCGTAACATCGTGCTGATTTTAAACCGACATATCAACCTTTTTCATTCGTGCTTGGCATATAATGGATTCCCACTGTACGTGGGATGTGGCGATTTTTTACAAAAAAGGGAGATTACTGCGATGAACCTTCGCCCCTCCCTTCCCCCTACCTCCACCGAGAGAAAACCCTGCGCATGGACTCTTTTTACAGTAACCCTACCCCTGGTGATAGCCGTGTGTGCCTCAACGGGAGATCTGGCGTTGAGCACTTAGAAGTTAAGGAATGTATATGGGTTGACCGAATGCTCCAACGTCACCTTACAAAGGCGTATCGTCACTTTACGAGGCAATCAGGATTTAGGATTCTGTTGTAGCTGAATAGTGTTCAGTAATGAATTCATGCAAAGGAACTCATTTTAAGAAAACTCATTGTTACACATCGCAAGAAGCATGCATTAACCAACACCTTAAAAACAAGAAAATGCCGGGTATTTCTTCGTGCTGGTGGGTCCCGCGTGTTTAAGCACATTTTCGAGTCTTCCCGTAAACGCTCAAGTTTCAGCTGCTTACTTGTGCTTGGCCCCAATCAGAGTGAGCTCATCGAGAGGGTCAAGGGGAAGTACAAATGCCCACTAAGGCGCGTGTTTACGTAATAGGAAGACAAGGAGTTGATCCCGAAGAAGGCTGTGCACTCGAAATAAGACAATGACGGGACGGACATTCTCGTGAATTAGTGTTACTGGATTTTTTCCAGGGATGAAAAATAGTTTTACGGGCTTTCTGAAGTGGAAGAGTGATGAAAAGTAATAAGGACTGTATGATTTATATGTGCGGTTTTAAACTATCATCTTAGGCAATTGAGGGGGCACTGCCCATAACTGCCGAGGGGAAAAAATCAAGGACAAGGATTATACCATTATAGGTTTCGCATAGTTTGATCGCGTTTGTTTGCACTGTCATTCATCACTGCATATCTGATATACAATGTCGTAGCTACTACGTCACGAAGAGAAGAACGCGTGAGCAAAACTGAAAAAGTGGAGTCCTTAATCACCCCTGCAAGACAATACTAACACGAGCACCTCTCCAGGCCTTCATTCCTTACTATTATTTTTTAATAGCTGTCCTTTTCCATCACACGCACCAACACTCATACTGAAATATGTCATGTATCGAGTGTCTGCAGTGATTATAATGCGCATGCCCGTTCGAGCGGAACTAACCTCCACCACGACGAAAGAAACTATGCTTGACCCGAAGAGGAAAAAAAATATAAATTACGTTGTAATGTTGTAACATATTAAATAAATGTCCCAATAAATCCACAACTAACCGTCACCATATAGATTGATGCAATCGACTATAACGCTTAAAGATACCGTCACCTTCATGCCACACAATGATGTATCACTCCATGGGAAACAAAGCAATTGACCCCTATACAACAGGCATCGCATGTGCCTAACGAATCAGTCACGCTGCCATGCATCCATTTCGAAGCAACTATAAGAAAACATCTACAACAATCCATTGTCCTCGCAGAATTTCATCGGGGGGGGGGGGGGGAAACCTTGTTGTTGCATCTCGGTCAGGACAGGGGGACAGCACTGGTGTAGTTTGGGTGCGGGGAAAAGCTTGAGGGAGGCAAGTGCTCCATTTGCACTCCGCTGCCGATGCCCATGCAACAATCGACCAGGAAAGCAGGCTGCGTAAATAACTAAAAGCAACAGTATATTCAAAGAAACTACGTGATTTCATTTCCAGTGATAGAAGCGGCAAGGACATTCGATATAATCAGGCATAAAGTAGTAAAAAAAAGACTTTGCTTGACTGCATAGCATGCAAGTAGACAGAAACAGGCAGCACACTTATCGATTGCTACGACCATCAGCGTCTTCATTTATTTAAGCATTGGCGAACCACATTCAGCCATACGCCCTACCGGTTTCATTTGGTATCGTGTTTAGTATAAGTTCAAGGAGTGATTTGTGGTGTCAAACCTGTGAGAGTTTAAGGCTTGACGCGAAGCATTAGCTCGTAGGAGGAGATGTGAGTGCATGGGTCATGAAAGTTAGCCCATTGACAGACATTTACTGCCGTCACTTCAGGGGGATAAGGGATATACATAAGTATTTCTTACGTATTTCAGGGAAAAGCGCTGCCTGCGTCATGTTAATGAGACAGAAAATTTGCGCACGCAGTATATAGGCGTTAATAGACACTCATCCCACTTTGTTCATGCATTTAGAGAGTGTTTTTATATGTTATTTAGTCTCGCCGCAGTATGTACTGCACTTGGAAAACTTAGGATACCCGACCATAAAGGCCACCACCCTGACATTTTGTTAATAAAAAAAACAATGAAATATTAAGGACGCTATGCACAAAAATGAACGCTTATGGTGTAATCTATCTAATAACATTCAATCAGCAATTTCACTGAAAACTCAGTTACAAATATAACTGTTGAATTAATTAACTGAAGCGCCATGTACTCGACTTCAGGTCGTTCTCCGCCACGCTTCTGGCCCACGGCAGTGCCCGAGCTACGCGGAGAGACTCAAGCGCTCCCGTTGGCGCGCGCACAACAGCCCGATGCCCTCTAGCAACGTGTGCAGGTGTCGCAGCTGCCGACGGGTCCCTGACATGCTTCGAGTTGCGTGCCCGTTCGGGCGTGACCCGCCACGGTCGCGCATGCGGCCATAGCTTGTCGTCGCAGCGGGACACCTCTTGTTGCTCCGCAGACGCCACTGCACAGCAGCACGCACAGCTGTGCGCTCGGCGAGACGTAAAGCGCAGCGCAGACTGGCCGGCGCAGCGTCCTGGGAACAGTGTGACCTGCGAAGAAGAGCCAAACAACACGCGCACTCAGACATTGAAGGGCCTGCTTTCCTTTGTTATCATTTTTTTTCTTTTTTCCTGAGCAAAGAGACACAAGTGGCGCTTGTTAATCGCGGAGCACACTCTAAAGCCACAGAAGTGCCACTTCGGCTATGAAGAACTGAAATTTCTTGGACATGTAGTTAGCGCTGAAGGAGTCCGGCCCGATCCAGACAAGCTTGCCGCTGTTGCCGAATTACCAGCTCCTGTCGATAAGAAAGCCGTCCAGCGCTTCCTTGGTTTGTGCGCCTACTATCGCCGGTTCATTCATGGCTTTTCACAGATAGCAGAACCTCTGACTCGTCTCACAAGGGACGACACGCCGTTTGTCTGGGAAAACGAGCAACAAGCAGCTTTTGATGAACTGCGACAGCGCATGCAATCAGCACCCGTTCTCGCTCATTTCGACGATGATGCTGACACGGAGGTCCATACTGACGCTAGTAACGTTGGGCTTGGTGCAGTGCTCGTTCAGCGTCAAGACGACATCGAAAGGGTGATAGCCTACGCCAGCCGCTCTCTATCCCGTGCCGAGGCGAATTATTCCACTACGGAGAAAGAGTGCCTCGCAGTCGTGTGGGCAATCACCAAGTTTCGCCCGTACCTTTATGGTCGTCCCTTCAAGGTAGTGACGGACCACCATGCCCTCTGCTGGTTGGCAAGCCTGCGCGACCCTTCAGGACGGCTAGCACGGTGGAGCTTGCGGCTGCAGGAATTTGACGTCACCATCGTCCATAAGTCCGGCCGTAAGCATGAAGACGCTGACACACTGTCACGCGCACCCCTTCATGTCGTCAGTCAGGAAGCAGAGGAAGACGAAGGCTTCCTGGGCGCCATTAGCTCATCAGACTTGAGTAAACTGCAGCGGGATGACGCAGAGATTCGTCCGATCATCGATCATTTAGAGGGCCAGGACACAATCATACCACGTCATTTATCCCGCTCGTTGCCGTCATTCTGCCTTCGAGAGGGTGTGCTGTACAAGAAGAACGCTCGTTCGAACAACCGTACCTACCTCCTGGTGGTTCCTCGAGACATGCGAGACGACGTCCTTTTCGCTTGCCATGACGAACCCACATCCGGTCATCTGGGCTACTCACGGACACTTGCCAGAGTGAGTGAGAGGTACTATTGGCCAGGACTTTCGGCAAGCGTCAAGAAGTACGTCAAGAGCTGTCGGGAATGTCAGCGTCGAAAGCAACCATCTGTTAAGCCAGCTGGTTTGCTTCAGCCCATTGAAGCACCCTGCACGCCGTTCGACCAAGTCGGCATGGACATTCTCGGGCCATTCCCCCTATCTGCGGACAGCAACAAATGGGTGATCGTCGCGACCGACTATCTGACACGCTACGCTGAGACGCAGGCGATCCCACGAGCCACGGCTTCTGAGGTAGCACAATTTTTCATGCGCCACATCGTGTTACGACACGGTGCTCCTTCCACTATAATAACGGACAGAGGGACGGCATTCACGGCGCAGCTTATGGACGAGGTTTTCAAACTGAGCAACACCAGACACCGAAAGACAACTGCGTACCACCCGCAAACCAACGGACTTACCGAGCGACTGAATAAGACCATTGCAGACATGATCTCAATGTACATCGACGTACAGCACAAAACATGGGACCGGATCTTACCTTACGTGACCTTCGCGTATAATACCGCCGTGCAAGAGACCACGCGATTCACGCCATTTCGGCTTCTCTACGGCCGCGAAGTGCAGACCATGCTGGACTCTATGCTACCGTGTCAAGACGAAGACGAGTTGACAACTGACGCCGATGAATTCGCAGAGCGTGCTGAGGAAGCCCGGCAGCTCGCGCGACTACACATCGGCCAGCAACAGCAGGCAGACGCACGGCGCTATAACATCCGCCACAGTGAAGTATTTTACAACCCCGGAGACCAAGTTTGGGTGTGGACGCCCGTCCGCCGCCGTGGCCTTAGTGAAAAGTTACTGAGCCGGTACTTTGGCCCTTATAAAGTGTTACGTCGCGTCAGTGACGTGAACTATGAAGTGGTTCCGGACTCAACATCGCAGGCACGGAGTAGGACACGACCGAGGTCGGATGTCGTTCATGAATTTGGCGAAGCTGTAAACAAGATTCTAAAGTGTAGATTTCAGGCCGGATAAAGCTAAGCAACACGTCATTGACGTGTACCAAGCTTTCTCAATTCAGTCAAGAAAGCCAGGAACCTGCGTCTTGGAAGTTTTTTTTTTTTTTTTTTTTTTTTTTTTTGCAAAACACGCAAAAACCGAGTCAGCTGCTTCGAGACACTTTCCTGAAAGCAATTCGCAGCAGCCGCAGATGACATGCTTTATAAAAAAAAAACGATACCCGACAATCAAATCTGGACCCGCCATAAATTTACTTAAAGAGGTTATACGTTTTCTGAGCTAAGATAATTATGTGATCTTTCAGCACCACGTTGAATATTTATTCTGAAAGTGCTATTCTAAAATTTCCTTCACTCACTTTCTCATTGAGACCTAAAAGAAAATGTGAAGCTGTACTTTTATGAAGAAAATGAACATACGAAGGGTAAAAACAAGAAAAAAAATATCAGTGACAGAAATTTTGAATTAGTTCTCTTTTTAATGCCAACCTTAGTTGGACGAGCGAAATTTGCGCAGAACTCTCGTTTAGTGTTGATTTCAACGTAGCGTCAATCTTCATGGATATATATTTTCCTGACTGGTGTCAACCTAAGCAGACGCTGCAATTTAAGCTGTTTAGTCGAAACAAAATCCAGTTTGTTTGTTATTGTCAGGACAGTTTTGATAGAGTTGAACGACTGTGCAACGTTGTTAATATCCTTAAAGTGTGTCGTGAATTTTTCTGAAGCTTAAGTTCATTTGAATATTGCTAAGGTACACTAGAATTCTGCGAGCGATCTGGTTAGCAAACTTGAGTTGTTACAGCGCTTGTCCTGTGGCCATTCTAACCTTGTATTTTTCCGTATGCATCCATGCCGATTGAATCAAGATTCTATGTTACAATTTCTCTATTGTGATAACCACCGTACCTTTGTACCTGACCGATGTGTAACCCTATCATCCACGTAAACTAACACTAGAGAAAAGTAGTGCAACATTTATTTATTTATTTATTATTTATTTATTTATTATTATTTATTTATTTATTTATGCATTTCATAATGATCGCAGAAGCGCGAAAAAGAATAAGGTGAGTGTTCATGAAGGGAAAAAAAAGGGAGGGAGGTGTCCTTCACATTCGTAGAGCGCCGTTAAGCTTCCGTTTGTTGTATTTCATTTTGCTACCACAACTAAGCGGGCCCTGTCAGGAGAAAAGCATTTAAAACAGCCATCTATATAATGTAAAGCACCATTTACAACGCTCGCGCTGTGACAAATCTTCCTCAGTGACATCCACTGTTAAGAGGTGTCAGTGCATTCACGCGGTCGTGTGAGAGTTCCCGCTTTTTATAGTCGTCACGGTTTCTTCTTCCCCCCCCCCCCCACTCTTACCCTCCGCTATCTCAAGCTGCGGGAAATAAGATGAACGAGAGGGCTGTCGGATGTCGGAGCAACCGCACCGACAGAAGCGCACAGGAGTTAAAACGTTTTCGCCGTCAGAATCCTTCACGCGCCCTGTTTGCCCACAGGAGCGCAAGTAAATGACCGACACGCATATATCTTTGAGGCGAGAAGATGAGCGACCCAGTTCGAGGAGCTGCTATAACCTGCCGCAAAGGTGCAGGTGAGCATCTACGGTGGCAGCCGGCGCTTTGTCCGTTTTTGAACTTCGTCTGCAGTCGATCAGACATCGTCGTAGATTTCCGGCACGCCCCTGCCACGAACGGTAGGCACGGCCGCGGCTTTGCTCGTCATGCTCTTGGGCGGGAACGAGGTGCCTGTGCAGCGAGTGCTTCCTGGGTCCTGCATCTGTACCTCCATCCATACGCATCCACCAAAACCCATCTATTCATGCACACCTGTTCCATCCTCACAGATCCGCGCACTCCGGCCACCATAGAACAGGCATTGATGTAGTTTGCGCGTCTGCACCGCTTGCTTATCTCTCATACGTTAGCTTGGCACGGTTTCTTTTGTTCGTTTGTATCGACCCCCTTCTTCACAGCGAAGCTGTCCTTGTGGATCCTGTCCCGTCGTCGTCGTAGTAGTAGTAGTAGTGGTAGTAGTGGTAGTAGTAGTAATTGCTGGTAATGGTAATGGTGGCAGTAGTAGGCGTCACAACGGTCACGTGATCAAAGTGGTAATGCACATATAAAGAAATAAATAAAAAATGATGATGATGCCATACTTGTGTAAGCGTCTGTATTTTAAGTCTCGCAGTGGATTTACGACACCCCGTGATCTCGCTGTAGACACTCCCATAAACCCACACTCGCTCGCTTACAGCTTCGCTGTCCGACGGTTCTCACGGCTTAAACATGCCTCAGATTTCTCTTTCTTTTTTTTACGCTATACAAAAGCTCGGCGTAAAAACTGCAGGCGTTTGCTTCCATACCGTTTGTAGGATTTACAGCCCATATTGCTGGTTCGCTATAAACTGCTCGCTGTCGAACGAGTGCCCGATGGCATAGCCTTCCTGTTAGGCGGCCCTTGCGCCCACTTGTCTGACAAACGGATTGTACCAAGACACCCGCTGTTTTTTGCATATAGCGTCCATACGGCGTTGCATTGTTGCTCTATTTCCGGCGGTCATGGCGCGGCATTTTGATGGGATAGAGTTGCAAGAAAACGCACGTGCATTTAGCCTTAGGCGTGTGTTAAAAGACCCCGAGGAATCTAAATGATTTGATTGATTGATATGTGGGGTTTAACGTCCCAAAACCACCATATCATTATGAGAGACGCCGTAGTGGAGGGCTCCGGAAATTTCGACCACCTGGGTTCTTTAACGTGCACCCAAATCTGAGTACACGGGCCTACAACATTTCCGCCTCCATCGGAAATGCAGCCGGGATTTGAACCCGCGACCTGCGGGTCTGCAGCCGAGTACCTTAGCCACTAGACCACCGCGGCGGGGCAATCTAAATCATTTCAGAGTCCACTAGTACGGTGTGCTTCGCAATCACATCGTGGTTCTAGTACAACCCGCGATATTATTTTTTAACATGGAAACACGCACCGTCGTCTGAATAACTGCAATAAACTCAGCATACATGTATGTGCTTTCGATGGTCTTTCTTCACATATTTCCCTCTACTACTTCTACAATACCAAAATCACCGACTCTTGCCGCTATAAAATGCTTGATAAGCCAAAAAACAGGCAAAAAAAGAAAATGCGAGTGTTCCTGCACAAATCACAGTGACGGCACAAATTGCGACGTCATCTACTATAGGGCTTACGAAGTTCCTAATCGGTAAATATTATGTAGTACATTGTCTTCTGAGAGGGCTAGAGGCTAAATACCAAAATGTGCACGGCCAAGTTTGTTGTTTTTTTTTCAATCTCTGGGCTCTGCGTTCTGACACTGTTGTCGCGTGCAGGAAACTCTCTTGTGCATTGCTTGTTGCTAAATTGCGAACACAGAAAGAGTGATTTCGTAAAAGTTGTCAGTGCCCTGTTTTGTCCTCGAAAAGCACCAGTTAATGTAACTGAAAGCATGCTCGAAAGGTATTACATCTTTTGAGGTAAAGAATGCATAATGACACTCTTATGTGCAAGCATAATTACTCATGAAGCACGCCATGTCGTTATAGGAATGCAGTGTACAAGATCTGCTTCAGAATACGTGCGCAAAAGAAAGAAGCCACCCTTCGCGTCTTGTACATGTTTCGCCAATCTGAATGAGTGGTAGAGACATATAATGGCGAGCATTATTATATTAGACAGATAGGCAATAAAACTTGACACAATTAAGCAATCGTAAAAATTGTATTTCATCATAACGTTTTTAAATTAACAACATACTCAGACTCAACACACGTGTTTTGCCGTGTGGCCGTGAATTACTGTGTCATTCAACTAAAGCAGTTGACCACCAACGCAGGTATACCTGTCACGAAACCAAAGTAGTTGACAACAATCGTAGATAGTCCACCACTCGAACACGTCATCCCCTTTCATACACTTTGAGTTGATTGTTGTGGCATGCGAATTGCTTCAGATTTGATAAAATACACAAATATGCCCTTTTGTACGATTGCAGATGAATTTCCCCCAAGTATTCGTTCGTATGTACACTCAAACATAGAAAGTTCTGGCTGATTCATCTTGTTCACTAATGTGATTGATTAAAAACAGTCGAAAAGGAAGCATCGTTTCTCATTGAGACTGTAGGTGTAAAAGCTTATGTAAGGGTTTGTAGATTTCCAGTGCTAAAATTTATTTATTTCATCCAATAAAATCGCTTGGTGGCAGAATCGTCTCCATACTCAAACAGTCAATGCGCTGACTTTCGTCAGACTCGCCAAGAACATTGTTCTGTGAGGAATATAACATTGTGGAATCAGCCACTCAAGAATTCGCTCGCATGGCATCGATTGTTCAAAAGGGGGCCCGTTCCACGTTAGAGCTGTTTAAACTTCTTGATTGATTTTAATTCAACTTGGTGGGCCAATGGACAATTACGTGGCGATTTCAAATATGCGCTTCGGTTTTTTTTTTAATTATAAGTAGTTTGCATAATGTCATAAAGATCTATGTCTTTGTTTTTAAGGTTTAGTTAGCTATTCAACCCGCATCCTTACCACACTGGTATACCACCACCCACGGAACCCGCTGAGGTTGTTCGTAGCGTCTTGCAAATTGTTCGAGGTAAAGCGCATCCAGGACGGACAGGAGAAGAAGACACAGAACACATACACGCCGTGTATGTGTTCTGTGTCTTCTCTGTCCCGTCCTGGATGCGCTATACCTCGAACAACATGAATAACTAACAAGCCGACGTGCAACCTTAGTCGTCTTGCAAAGTATAAATTATTTCATGCTCTCGTAGTGCCCTGCGAATGTGGCCGCTGATTTAATGTGATGAAGACCGTGGCGGTGGAGCTTACACAGCCGGGACTTGGGTCTACAACTACTGGCTGTCCGGAGGCCCGACATCGCGGAGGGTTATCACCTGGACTGTGCAGACCTGGGTTGGGAGGTGCCGATCTGTTTGAGGGGGCCTTCAGGACTCGCTTCCACAAGTCCCCTCTGTGTTCAAATGAAGGTATTCTTTGTATGTATGCTATGTACGATATCTATGCTCTGATATGCTAGGTATGTACCGTATCGTATGTATGTATGTATGTATGTATGCTATGTATGTAGTGTCATGATATGTATGTATGTATGTATGTATGTATGTACTGTATGGTATGGTATGTATGTGATGCTATCGTATGTATGTAGTACGTACGTACGTATCGTATGTAGTATGTAGGTATGCTATGTATGTATGTCTGTAATGTAGTGTGCTATGTATGTATGTATGTATGTAGTATGTATGTAATGTCTGTTAGTATGTATGTATGTATGTATGCTATGTAATGTATTGAGTATGTATGTAGGTATGTATGTATGTATGTTGTATGATATGTATGTATGCTATGTATGATGCTATGTATGTATGTATGTTATGTATGTATGTATGTATGTATGTACGTATTGCCCCTTTAGGCTGTGTTCCAACAAAAGTTATGGGCTGCTGAACCGACGACTAAATGAAATGTCCTCCTTAATGCTTGAAGCAAAATCTCGATTTTAGATTATGTTCTCATGCAAGTATTATAAGAAAATTTGTAATAATAACTCAGGTAGAACAAAAGATATTGCTCCCACAGTAAAGGCGAAGGTATGAAAAACTGTTCGCTGTTCACCCTCAATTAAAGGGTCGGATGCGCACGTTTGGGGTTTGACAGTATTCACCTGCGAAAATTTGTAAATAGGGGCACAATGATGTCAGCAACGCGAAGGAAGGAAAAAAAGTGTAAATTTAAGGACTTGGTTTCTGTGTAGGACACAATATTGATGAGAGCTAACGGACAGTGATACCAAGAAAAGTGTAGGGAATCTCATTAGAACTAACTCTAATGTAAATGAGGAGAAAAAAAAAAAGTGAACGAAAAGATAATTCGCCACTGGCAGGTGACCGAACCTGCTGGTTAGTGAAAACTCCATTCTCGGCAAATTTTTCGTAACTGTCAGAGTAACGCAGGTTCACGGCTACTGGCACATTGACCATCTTTCGGTCCGTAGCCCGTCATGTAATAACTGTAGTGGCGAGGAGACATTCACCCATCTTCTGTATCTGTGCGCTCGCTTCAATGCACCAGGAATACGAACTGTTGAAAGTGTTCGAGACAATCGACAATCGCCATTGTCGAAGGAGAAGTTCCCTGGACACTGGCCGATACCGTCCTCGCACGGAAAGCTTCGAGAGCGTTGTTGCGTTTTTTACGGACAACTAATGTCAAATACAGACTTTAAGCAGTGTCGACTTACGTATTACTGTTGTTTCTCCCTTTCCATTCTTTTATAACTTATCTCTTCTACCATCTATTATTTTCCTTAGCCCTTTCCCAGCCAGAGCAGCCAATATTAACTGGCTAACCTCCCTGTCCTTCCGTTTTTCCTCCTCCTCCTCCTTTCAGTATAATGGAGCTGGACGTGGTATCTCCTTGATGCTAGCGCTGTGCGATGACTGATGAACTATGTCGCGGTCATGAAGGAGCTGCTTGCTCAGCTGCACCGCTTAAGCACTGAAGTGCCTACAATCAGCACGCGTGGTTTTTTTTGTCTTTCTCGAGCTTGTGGTCCCGAGGAAGTAAGTAGAAAGTGGCTCGTAACGCATCCCATGACGGGAAAAGTCCTTCAATTTCATTCCCCTTTCAGTTTGTCTTGACGCTTAGGTCGTTGGGCACCATCGCAGCCTTGGCAACGTTCTTCACAGGCGTCGGTTGAACACAGAAGAGAAGGTCGTGCAGTAGAGCGAGATGGATTTGTTTACGTTGCATCCATGTATACATTGTCTTTGCAACACATTCTAATGATACCAAAGCCAGCCGTTCACACAGACACCCTGCGCGGCCTCTCATCATTTATTCTGACGAAGGCAGGTCCGCATGCCGAAACGTTAGTGAAAATTGTGTACGTCGTTTGTCACCTTTTTCGACTGCATTTCCGGCCATATCATTGCATTTCTTTCAGACACACATCATATATATATATGTATATATATATATATATATATATATATATATATATATATATATATATATATATATATATATATATATGAGGTATAATGTGATGTGAAATGAGAAACAGCGAAAGCGGAGACCTGAATATATATATATATATATATATATATTATATATAATATATAATATATAGATATATATATATATATATATATATATAATATATATGATCTGCGCCTGCCAAACCACAGTTTTGAAAATAACAGCTTAAACTCTTTGCAGTCCGGTTTCTCAAACAGACGCGAGCGCGAACAGCGTGAGGCATATTTTATTTTCAAATTCGTACAGTAGTAGCCGGCATCAACGAGGACCCCGGAAAACCTCAACTGCCTCCGAGAAGTAAGCCAGGAGAAAATTGGTGACAAAGATTGATAGCGGAGACCATAGCTTTTTTCTGACTGACTCGTACGTGTACACTGTCCTTTCTTTTTTTTTTTCCACATGCACATACAAAGTGTTACCTTCGCCTACCACTTGATAACCATTGAAGGGAAACGGACGAAGATTAAAGGTAAATAGCCGACCGACCCATTAACGGGAATTCATTCCTTTACGCACGCCGCCCACCGACCAACCCATTACGGGGAAACCCCTTTCTTTATTGCACGCCGTCACGGACCCTCCCGGCACCGCGGCGACAATCTTGGTGGCCCGAACACACGTCAAGAACTGAACAGCACGTGATATGAACCGTATGTGGATGTAGACGGAGAGAGAGATTGTGGTTATATCAGAAGAAAGAAAAGAAAGGTGCCGACCCGTAAACTGTCTCTCCTTACGAGGACACCTCAACAGGTCAGCAGAGGAATGGGATATGGGGAATAAAAGATATAGGGAGAAGGAAGGAGGGATAAAAGAATAGAAGGAAAATAGACGATAAGAAGCCGCCAGCCAACGAGAGGAAAAAAGAAGGAGATAGGAAAGTGGGGATCCGGTCGAAGCAGTCCAAGGGCGGGGTGCCACAATGCGAGAGCTGCACGGCATCAGGAGACCGCGGAGGGCGAACCAGTCGGCGGGAGCTACGCTGAAGTCGGAGATCGCGAGGGCACAACCGTCCAGCTTGAAATCCTCCGAGCGAATCGTAGACGGACAGTTGGCTTCGTTCTCAGTGTTGACAGTGGTTCGTCCTCTTTTTTACTTTCTTTCTTTCTTTTCTTTTTCCTTTTCGTCTTTTTCTCCCCCTTTTTTGTTTTTTTTCCCTTTTCTAGTTCCCCTCTCACTCTCGCAAACATTTTCAATGGCGGAGACGGACGCGGGCAGCAACGAAGTTTGGAAGCTCATGTCAGTATAACTCATCCCTGATGAAGGGAGGACCCCTCCCGAAACTGTTTGGGAAATAAATATATTTATCCTTGTGACAACGCTCCCGTTGTGCATATCTCATATATATAATATATATATATATATATTATATATATATATATATATATATAATGTGAGTGTGAAATAAGAAACAGTGAAAGCGGAGACCTGAATAAGGTAAGAGTGATGGGAAAATAGCTGGGACATGTGAAACGAGAATATAGGGAATAAAAAGAAAAGAGAAGACGGAAGCAATGAATGAGCGAGACAGTGATTGAGCAGTTATGCGTCATCTTAAGGGCGACTTGGGAATGCGCGGGCAGTGACTGAGGAGATGTACAGTCGAACCCGGGTATATCGAACTCGCCAAAAAACGTTTATTAGTTCGATATATGGCATCATCGATATAGGCCCGTATAGGTTTTGACACAAAGGCACATAACAAACTAGAAGAAAAGTACTTATTAATATAGTGGCTTACTTGCGTGCCCTACTGCGGAAAAAAATAGTCCCGGATTTTTTCTGTGTTAACGACTTCACTGCCCGCGACAGCACACCAGCCTCAACGTTGTCCAACGAGTCGGAGCAGCCGAGGCCGCAACCATCCACATTCAAGCAATAGCCGCTGGACCAACGCAAGTGCACTAATCACTTCGGAGGATGTAGGCAATGGGGCCGTCGTCGATTTTCATATTGCTGGCGCTTTGGCTCATGGTCGGCACGACGTCTGCAATGTAATCCTCATCCTGTAGTTGGCTCATGATGGGGCATCATCGTCCGCACTGGACAAACTCGACGAATGTCGATCCGTCGATAGCACCCGGGAACTATGCCAGCTCGTTCCAAACTCGGCGGAAACACCTGCCGTGTCTTCAGTGCTGTCAGAATTTGGGGTGTCATCACCAGGCATGCGGAAGCCGGCATGCCGAAAGCAGTTCCGGATCGTCTCCTTCTTGACATCTGCCCACGATCTACTCAACATAGAAATAGCTCCGAGCAAGTCGATCTTAGCTCCCTGCACGACATGAAGGTTCTGCAGCAGGCTCTCCACCAGGCGCTTCCGATAGCCGGCTTTCATAGCGCGTATAACGCCTTAATCCAGTGGTTTCAGTACGGACATAGTGTTCAGGTGCAAAAAAACGCAGCTCGATGTTGCTGAAGGTCGTACTGCAGTGGTGCGGTGAACAATTGTCCACGACGCAGGCACACCTTGCGATTTCGCCTACCAAATCACCATTCCACGACCATAGCCATCTGCTGAAAATCTCCCCGCTCACCATGCACTCTTTTGAGTTTGCTCAGTAGGTAACTGGAAGCGACAGCGCATTTCGAAAACACCGTGGTGCCGTGCTTTCCCGTAACCAGAGGTCAAAGCTTTTTGATCCATCTAAATTAGCTGCCAACAGCACGGATACACGAGTTTGTTTGCCTTGCCGCCACAAGTCTTGTTTGTTGCCACGACACGCAAGTGTCTTGTTTGGCGACATTTGCCAAAATAGAGCATTTCATCTGCATTGATGATATCTTGGGCTCTATATCTTGTTGCGATATCTCGCCAGTTTTCCTCGAGCCATTTTTCTACGCTGTCCAGGTCCGCCGCTCTGCTTTCACCTGTAACAAGCTTTGCCAACGATGTCATGGCCGTTTTTTTGAAACCGCCGAAGCCAGCCTGACAGCCTTGGAAATCATTCCTGCCAAGCAGAAAGCAAGGTCCTTGGCGTTCTGCTCGATCATAGGACTGGACACCGGGATGTTTCGCGAACGAACGTCCACAAACCACTTGTAAACGGCCGCTTCAACACTTCGTACACAGCAGCGCGCACACGTCGGGCACCACGGTACCTGGCCTTTTTCCGACTTGGCCCTAATCTCTTGCCTTGTTCTTCAAAATAGTACTCGAAGGTGTTCTTTGGAATTTTGTACGCGCGGCGACGTCGGACTTCTTTTCCCCGTCGCTCAACCCGATTGATGATTTCATGTTTCGCGGCGAACGGCAAATTTTGCCTCTTTGGCAAGCCATGATGACAGCGCGCCAATCCAGTTCACAGAGCACCAACGGGCAACACCACAGAAAAACCACGCTGAAATCGGCAGCAGCAGGCACACAAGCCATAAGAAAGAAAAAATGGCGCTCAATCTATTCTACCGCCTTCCGCGCCTCGGAGAAAGCACGACGGCTCTGTGATTGGATGTAGAGCGCTGCTAGTGGGCCAGGATCATTTCTTGGAAGGGGGTGTTCGCCCGCGCAAAACCGGGTCTAACCAACTTTTCTAGGGTGGCGCCGGCAGTTTTCCCCGCCACCGCGAGGGAAAGCCAACTTGCTGGGCACTTTTGAGGCACATGGAGTTTGATATATCAGTTGTCGTTGCTATTTTAGTTCGATAAAACAGTAACTTTTGCTATATATTCTCAATGTAAACTCACCGTGTTCAGGAATTGTTCGACAAACGGGATAATTTGATATAAACGGGTTCGATATAGTCGGGCTCGACTGTAGCAACGAAACAATCTCGCGTCGTCCCAACCCATGCATATAGCAGACTCGAGCCTTCACGTGGGAAGAGAAAGAAATGATTCAGTAATGCTGATACAAAATTTTTAGGTGCGGTGTTAAAAAGTAGTTAGCATGAAGGAGAACGTGTCAGAAAAATTAACAAGAAAAATGTAGGGAAGGGGCAGCAAAGAGGTACGCGTAAACATACGCTGATTTTGCTGGCCATCTCGAGCCAAGCGAATACGAAGCCAGGAGGGTCAATTCAGGCAGTGAGAATAAAATAACAAGCAGCTACCGCCATCATACGAGTATAAGCGGTGAAAACCGCCACTACTTGATCGTGCACGGACGCACGCACATTTCTTGTCAGGACCAGTCCCGGCACCCTGTATATGGGTAATTGACGGCAAACAAAGAAAAGAGCGATAGAGTCTGGCGCTACCGCGCATAGAGTACTATAGCGTAAACAAGACGAAAAAAATCAAAGAAACAGAAGGAATAGATAGCGAGCGTGTAAATCAGATCTGGCGAACGATATGATGCAAAACACAAAGAAAAAAAAGAGACAGGACGGCGCAATGAAGGCGAACCAGCGCCCAAAAGTGAGCAAGGCGTGAGCCGCAATACCGCAGCAAAGGTGCGTTGGTCAACTAAACTAGCCGTCGCCGGGATGGTTAGGCCGCGAGGCGCCGCCGTCGGACACCGTGGTATGCTGCACGTCGACGACGCCGACTACGTTGCGTGTGCGCGAATCACTCATTTTTTAAAGACGATAGTCTTTTTTTCTTTATATTCTTACACACGCGCGTTAATATTTTGGTTTTCTGAGTAGCTCACGCTCTCTCAATAGCAGTTTATCACCTCAACACACGCTTCCCTGCTTGTTTTGCTGGTTTGGTGTTTATAGGAAACTGACACCAACAAGGAAGGTTGCCGCGCCCTCCGATGTAAGATGCACTCGGCTACACTCGTTTTCACGCCACCTTGTCCAATGAGCATCGCTGAGATTAGGCTGGAGGATGACGGGCGCGTCCTTGATGACTTAGTCTGCGATGCAGCGGGGGGAGCCACACACTTGATGAGAGTGTTATCAGGGTGCGAGGGTGTCGCGCTTGTACAATGCGCATACCATTCGCACGATGTTCGCGAAAAGGTTACATATTCTGCTTTCAATCATCTTCACTCCTGAGTCACGAACCCATATGCCTGTCTTCACGGAAAGTACTCTGTGAAAGCGCCCATAATGCAACACCAGTGATGCCTTCAGCGCATTGATTCAAGGTGCAACTCGACCTATTAGCTATCCTCGCCGTGACTTGCTCAAAGTGACGCCTTGTGCCCTGCGAGTAAATCTCTTTGGCTTTGTTCGCCTGTACAGGTGCGGCCTTGTGAACTTTACCGAGTCTTTCCTTGAGGAATCGCAGCTGCGTGCAGATGCTCTATCCGATAATGTATCCGAATGGTCGCGTGATTCTTCAGTCTGTACTATTGAGGCTGTCATTTATTGGAATAGGGGGCGCATTGCGTGTGTTCTGATTAATATTTCGCTTGTTTTTCTGTCGTATAATGCATTGAGTTTCTTAAATTCGAAGCCGCCCCGCTGCGTTGGTCTAGTGGCTAAGGTACTCGGCTGCTGATCCGCAGGTCGCGGGTTGCATCCCGGCTGCGGCGGCTGCATTTCCGATGGAGGCGGAAATGTTGTAGGCCCGTGTGCTCTGATTTGGGCGCAGATTAAAGAACCCGAGGTGGTTGAAATCTCCGGAGCCCTCCACTACGGCGTCTCTCACAATAATATGGTGGTTTTGGGACGTTAAACCCCACATATCAATCAATCAATTAAATTAAAAGCCTCCATACGCATACCTATACAATAACTGCACTAGGTTAGTCATCTTCACCATAAGATGTTACGTCCACGGCGCCCCCGAAAATCGGGGCCCCTTCGTGGCGATAACACAACTGGGGCCCGGGAAAGGGAACTTGTTAGCGGGCATATATTTTTTACTTGCATATTTTGTTATCGCAACAGAATTGCGATACTTTGGTGTGTGTGTCTATTACTGTACATTTCTACAGCATGCATATCTGCCGTCTGCTGCTGACGTTTGAATTGGGCTGACGGACCTGTCAAGCTGCTTGTATGCAGCTTTTGTCGTCAGCCTTTCAATGTATTCACGATAAATAAATAAAGAATACCTCACCTAAAAACTTGCAGTCTGCGCAGCGAAAAGGCTTGGGAGGGGCCATGTTGGTGTCGGCCGGCAGCATTTCAAAGCTCCCTTCGGGTCTGCGCTCCCGAATTCAGAGCAACACTCATTACCATCGGTGTTTAGCTGTAAAGGCCTGTCTACTATTTCCTCCTATACCAGCTATTGAACCAGCCCAGTGGTTCACAGGCTTCAGTTGTATTATTATACTTGAACGTCGCTTTCGGCAAAATAATAAAGAACAGTTTGGTTGTCTAAGAGGTTCCGGAGGAGTCCATCGTTCACGGATGCGTTAAGAACAAATGGCCACCGACAGTGCTGACCAGAAAACTGTGAGGTTCTGCCATTAAAAGAGTGTGCTAGAAATAACCGCTATTCTGTAAAACAACGTACACTCACGAGACCGTGTGCGCGGCACCTGCACGATACGCACGTACCAACTTTCCTTGGCACTGTAACGACAGGTTGAAATAAAACTTACGGGGCGAAAAGAAAGAAGCAGGACAAGGAACGAAATATACGCACCGCAAACGCCCTCTCACCTGAAAGGTTTAAGAAAACGGGTTAAAAAGATATGTACAAAAATGGGGGTGGTTCGCGCATGTCACAGAGGCACAAAAGCAAAAGAACTATGACATGTTTTTACAGTCGACTAATAAAGTTGATGATATGTGGGGTTTAACGTCCCAAAACCACCATATGATTATGAGATACGGCGTAGTGGAGGGCTCCGGACATTTTCACCACCTGGGGTTTTTTAACGTGCACCAAAATCTGAGCACAAGGGCCTAAAACATTTCCGCCTCCATCGGAAATGCAGCCGCCGCAGCCGGGATTCGATCCCGCGACCTACGGGTCAGCAGCCGAGTATTTTAACCACTAGACCACCACGGCGCGGAGGTACTGTGCCTTCGAAGATGAAATTCAATGAATTTAATTGCTCTCAGAATGGCGTGTTGACTCATCAAGCATTCTGGCCGATGTATAGTTGGGAACGCCAGAAAGAGGAATTTGGTTAGCATCTTTTACACGACAACTGGAAGAACAATTCGCGTGCCTGATAAATTTTTTTTCTTGCCCACGACCTTTTGTGCATGCGGAACAAATTTAACCAAGGTGCGGAAAACACAACACTCAACCCGTATCGTCTGATTTCGAACGTTCTCTCAGACTGTGCGACGTACGTGTACACGGAATAACACCAGTATGCGTAGTTTCTTCCGGGATGGAGGACTTCCGTTTTTTTTTTTTTGCTATGTGATGAGTGGTTAGTAAACCGATGCAATAAGATTGCAGAATACCACGCCTCCTTGGGACATGAATTTGCAGCTGGAAACTATTGCACGGTAATGTGCACAATTTTATTGTTCTGCTTTTTTCTTCAACGCCGGGAGTAAGCATTCTCGGTGAACAACATTCGAATGCACCGACACGAAATTCAAAACCAGTTTCGCTGAATGCGGAAAGTACTGCTGGCAATATGATCCACCATGACGCAGCATATATTAAGAAAACCGTGAATTATCCGAGCAAGGTACCTCGTATGTGGATACTAGTTCCATTAATTTGCCTATAAACATGTTTAAAATGCCCTCACTGTTTTTGTGGTTTTTTTTGTGTACAGCTCAGAATCGTCAATAAAAATTATATTTTACAACACTTCTCCGCAGTTTTGGCGTCAACGCCCCAACCACACCGCGAAAGTATTAATGCCATAGTGCCTTGTAACACGTTAACTGGTAAAATATGGATTCAACGTCCACCTTACATTCCTCATGACAGCACGTTTTGACTACATGTATTTGTACGGAATACTGTAGTGGGGAGCAACTCGCGTACGCTCAGCTCATCCGCCCGGTGATACTTACCTACACTGCATGACTGCGTCTTTCTTTTACATTTCATGCGTAGAGATATAAATGCCGGTGAGTTAGGACATCTCTAGTGTTCAGGATTTATAATACCCAACCAGCGTGACGCGTTCTTTTGGGCAGCGCTCCCACGCCTGGAACCCCAGTTCTCTCAGAACCAGCGTCCAGAGCTGATGGGGGAGTGGCGCTCCTTAATCTTCAAACAAGTAGCCGACTGGCCGGCTGCCTATACCTGCCAGGTATTGTCCCAGCTAGCCGGAGGATGAGATGTCGTGTCGCCACGACGCCGTAAGCCGTTCCAGAGAGGACAACAAAGACAGCATCTTCCTTGGAAGAAACCGCGGCTGCCGCCACAAATTGCCCTGCTAATTGAGCAAACAGAATGGCGGACCGTTTGATGTATGCTGCTAGGAGCTTGGGACCTCTCGACCAGCGGCACACACACGACGAGGAAGAGCCCCTCTGGCGCCACGTTGCAGTGCAGTGATCACGGCTCAATATTGGATGTTCACGTAAGCCGTGCATGCTCGTACCCCTCGCCTGTTGTGTGTGTGTGATTGGTGCTCCACTCAAGAAGGAGGAGCCTGACAGGGCTTATAACGACGCCGCAGAGTGCGGGACGTCGCTCTGAACTGTGTAACGGTCCAACCACCACGCTCGTGGTTTGTCAAAACTCTCAACCTTTCTATGCTGTAAATATTTGTAAATAGCGCCATAAACCTGTTTGTTTTTTCGTATCCCCATCTTGTAAGCGCTCGTTCCTCAACCCGAAGCTACACCACGCTACCACAAAAGACCGGGCAGACCCGGTCTGCAACAACGGGTCCTCAGTGCTGGGATCCACAACAGCGTACACACTTTTCCCATCAGGCTTCGCGCACCCGCAGGGTGTTCTGGGATTGCTAGAAAAAGGACTATTAAGGCACATCGAAAGCAGGAAAATAGAAAGAGCGAAATAGCTTTGCTGTTCATCGCTGCCACCTGCCGCCTCTTTTTTTTTTTTTCGTTCCACCCGTGGCGTTCATCTACATCGCGCCTGAACACAAGTATACTCATGAGCGTGTGGTATAGCGATGTACAGCGGGATACACTCTTCATCAACCTCCCACAACGTTTGAGCATCGCGTATTGTGAGGCTCAGCGTGATTTTCTTTAGTCTACTACGGCCTAGCTTGTTTCTCCTCCTTTTACTGTAAAAGAAAGAAAAATGACCCGCTATACCGTGCAATTGTGGAAGTTTAACAAGGTGTCTGCTGTGAGGCATCCAAACTGTCCCGAAACTGCTTTCAGTTGGCGACGTGTATACAACTCCTCGTCAAGCCGAGTGCGTGGATAGTTTTGTCGAAATGTCAATGACCTTGACGCGAGAAATTATGCGTGGTCCCTGGCCGTCGGTCAAACGCGAAAGGTCGTCAACAAAGGCGCGGCAAAACTGCAAGCATGAGCGACAGCTCCGTCGTCTCCGTCGCCTTATTACTGCCATATTTTAAGGCGAGCATTTTTTAGCGAATCGGCGACTTTGAGCGCATCTATCTATCTATCTATCTATCTATCTATCTATCTATCTATCTATCTATCTATCTATTATCTATATATCTATCTATTACTATCTGTCTGTCTGTCTGTCTGTCTGCTGTCTGTCTGTCTGTCTGTCTGTCTGTCCGCCTACGACCTTTAGCTCTCCTGGCCGTTTCGATAATGGTATCGATACCAAAATAGGTATGGCATAACATGACTGTATGAAGAACATATTTTACTAGTCATAACGTGAAAATCATATGTATGTCATGAATGTCATGATTTACATTTCATGGTCCTGCAGCTCTTGCGGTGGTTTTGTTCACATGGCATGTTGCAAAACTGGTATGGTATGGCAGATTGCATGGCGAACACAAGCGACAGATCCTAACATAAAATTATGACATGCGTGTCATGTAACAACATGACTACATGCCACGCTCGTGATGCGCTCGTGGCCGTTTTGCTAGCGTCAATGTACCAAATTTGGTATTACGAGACGTGAATGGATGACGAAGGTATGTGACTGGTGCAAACATAATCATGAGATGCGCGTCATGTAACATGACTACACGCTACGATCATG